>OMNM01014909.1:22964-50149 GCA_900302745.1 Parablennius parvicornis | reverse complement strand
AGTTGTGCACTGCAGTCATGCTAGCTCTTAATAAAGGAAGCAATACGAAGGGATCCCAGATTTCTTCCTTTTGCAAGAGCAAAAACTGTTCTGACACCAGAAGGCTCTCAATCACATATTGTTTGCCTAAGTTGCTGAACAGGACAAGGGAAACAAAAAAAAAAAAAAAGAAGAAGTGATCCATCAGTGTCGATGAAGTCGAGGAACAGCACTCACGGTTAATTATTAATGTATACCACCATGTTGGGGATATCAAGATGCGTGCCACGCCTCTCAAAAACGCTTTTTAGGCAAGCATCAGTCATCTACCAGCTCTGTAAAAGGCTTTCTATATTGTTCTCTTTCTCACAGTTTTGAACCGATCAGCATAAAAAAGGAAAATAATTTTCACGTGAAATAAGGGGTGGTAATAAATCAACTGTCTTAACTGCCCATAAAACATCAACATTAACTTAAAGGCTACTGGATTGATAAAATTTTCTTTCTTTTTTTCTACATAAACTCTCAAACCAGACAAGTTTTCATGAACACTCTTTACTTTTTTGAATGGCAAAATGCAGGTCAGAGAATGTCAAACGGTTTAGAAGATTAGTGGATTTATACTGCTGGCTTCTGTATATGTAAGAGTTCTGACACCTTTCGTAGAGGTTATCTGGTGGAGACTCCAGGGCGAAACCAGTCACAAACCACTGCGCTAGTTTAAGTTTTCTACCTTCAAGCTTTTAGCATCTATGTATTTGCCAATATTGCCAGTTTACAAATAAAACTAAATGGGCAAATAATGCAACACACACTCTAGAGGCGATTTCTTTTCATTGTATTCTGTTCAATTTTGTAAAGAAGCTTAATTGCAGCACATTTATATGTCAAGTTTATATTAATCAAAAGCACAAAAGGTGTATACAACAAAGCAAATGTTAGAGTCCTCTTGTTCATTGGGGAGCTGAACCATAACTGCTTATAAAAGCTACTTTTGTTCAGCTTTGTAAGGAGGATTTTTTTTTAATCATATTTTGTCACTTGCTTATTCAGTCAATGAGTCTGATATGGGTTTCACTTATATGACACTTTTCTTCTGATTCCCTTTTATAACGTTAGACAGATGCCAAAAAATTATACATACATCCAGTTGCCACGTTTGTTGTGCAATCGAGACTTTGTGAAGGCATATATTCATGAATGTATTTCTACACTATTGTAACATATCCTGGCTCGTGTCTGTGTCTACTTCATATTAACTGCAGTCTTGTGGGTGCTCACGTCTCAGCCCTCATCATAGCTCATCAGGAGGTCAGCTGAGGTCAAGGGGGAACGGCCAAACTCATCCACGTCGCTCCTCCTTCTCACTGTGCACTCGCTCGCCCTGTGATGGCAAATAAAAGTGTCCCTGGCAGCTCCCTACTCCCAGTCATTACTCAGGCTGCAGATAACAGGCACTTCATTAGGAGGAAGGCCTGTCAATGCTGAGCTTGTCACTTAAGGACTGTGACCGAACGTCAATTGGAGCTCCGCTACTGGAAGTTGCTGACCTTTCCGTTGGAAGAACGAGGGGCTCCATGGGTGCTTGCCACTGTCACTTCAAGATTATTACTTAGTTGTAATATTACTAAAGAATCTGACATGCCTGCTAAAAACAGAGCCTCAAAGAAATCGGAAAGGAAGGGTCCTCGAGTGTGTAGCGGTGCATACATATTTGTGTTTTTCCCCTCAAGGTTCTCAAATGTATTCACAAAAAAAAAGAGACAGACTCACAAACAATCAGACTTTTTCAAAGTGAAGTATAAAAGTGGTATGGTTTGCATTTGGTGACAAGAGAAAAAAAAATTCCCAACACTAAAATCTACCAAGCACAATCTATTTGATTTTCTTGGCAGTGAGAGCATTTTTCTGTCAATCCTCTGCATAAAAGCTCATTTAGATCTAAGATACAAAGAGTTTCTGCACGTAAAGTACAACTCATATGCAAAAGATGAAGTTAAAAGAATATGAATGATTTCAGACAAAAGCCTGATTTCTTACTACTTTGTTACTGAAATACGAAACCAGCAAAAAGGAACCACAGAGGGCAACAAAGCCAAATACATTAAACAGGGTTGTGCAGCAGAGTCAGAAAGGACATCTGTTCTTTTGTTAAATGAAAAGAGCAAGTTTGTTAGTATTCAACAGCACTCCCATCCACCTCCCTCCCACACCCCCCGTTTCTTGCACTGAAGCGCTCCCTACAAAGCACATCTGCCTTATTCCCCTGCTATTCTCTCTAATTACAAGATTGAGGTAATTGCAAGAGAGAAAGGATGTCCTGAAATTTCAAATTAATACTAATGAACAATTTCCTCGCCTGAACTGGTATCTCAATATAGCGCCACTGGAGCCCCAGAAGATTCACGTAAGGTTTTAGTGGTTCTGACCTGCGACAGAAACAAAGCCTGTCTTTTAATAAATGTGCACAGGAACATGTATACGGTCATCTCCCTGAGCATCGAGATATATATGCAACAATTTTATGGGCATTCAGCTTTTAATACCACTGAAACCAACAGTAAACATTGCTGCAGCAAAAGAAATGTTTTAATGCTCCTGTGACTTGGAACAAACAACTAGCTCATATGAGAGAAGCATCTTCTTTAGACAATTTGAAGAAACAGCTAAGACGTACTTAATGCCCATACTTTTAATCAGCCTGTTGGTTTTAGGGCTATTTTCTGCTCTTAATCTTCATTTCAGTTGACTGTGTGATAATGTTGGCTATCAAATGACTTTCTACAATTTAATGGGGGTTTTTTTCCTCCATGTTTTTGCATCTGTTACTACTTTTAATTGGGTTTCCTTATTTTATGTGAAACAGTACTGGCTTATATAATATTAAGTTTCACAACAAAAACACACATTTGTCTATTTTGCTTCTATATTTAATTGCTGCTTAGTCCTGCATTGAATAGTTTCTTCACTAACATGGAACCTATACTTTGATTATTTTCAAACTTCTAGAACACTGTTTCAGCTTTTGTAAGCTATTTTTTCAGTTTATTATTTTGACTGTGTTTGAGCTAATATTTCACTGGTGTCTGACTAGATTTTGACAAAGTGCCAGCACACATTTTAATCGTCGCACTTGGAAGTTCGGACATTTTTACGCCCAAAAATAAAAAATCTGTTTTCAAGAAAGTTCAATACTGTATGTTTGTGAGCAAATCCATTTGCCTTAGGTTGTGTCTTGTCTATTTCAAGTATCGTTAACCCAAAGAGTCCGATTCACTAAAGATTTTCAGGTATAAATAACGAGTGCAAAAAGTTACAGATTTTCTCAATAAACAGCTTTTTAAAAGCAGTTTAGCTATGTTTTAATTATTTTTTTAATATATTTATCAATCCTTTAAGTAGTTTTTTAGGCTAGCAACCTGTCCGCAGCATACATTATGAAATGGAAAAGATAGGGGATGATGGATTGTCATTTTCTTGTATTAAAGTGTAAATCGGATACATATATGCTGAAAAGTACCTCACGAAAACAACTTTTAAAGACTCAAAACAATTAATGAAATTGCTTTGACGTGACACATTGACTGAAAACAGTGCAGTAGCCCTGAAGATCCTCCTGTGTACAATAGGCACTTTTATTTCAGATTAATCATTAAAATGGTTTCGATGTCTACACAGGAGCACAGACCATTAATAAAAGATTGAATCACTTTATCATGAGAGAGTCGAAACACGATTCCATTGGCCGTATGTGTGTGTGTGTGTGGCTAAAGGTATTTCAAGCCCTGAGGTGATTTCTTTGGTTTCATAAGCAGATTACTTTCTTTTGTCCCAGGAGACTGACTGATAGCACTGGTTAACATGTCAGACCGAGTCAGTCTCCTGACCGAGCTGCTGAGGTTCAAGTCGTGACCTCGTCACTTCAGCTGGGACTGAGAGCACACAAGGGGCAACTCACAGTCACTTACATTTATTATAAAGCCCTCTTTACAGCTCTCACACTCTTACCATCAGTTCTTTGTGTCATAACACAATGAATAACAAAACAAAAGAAAGTTATTTGTCTTATTACTAAAAGGTGTTTGAAAAAATAAACATTGAACATTTGTGAATATGTACTAATTTCCCATGTAAACCTTTAATAGTAAGATTTTTTTTTTTAATGTGATACTCAACAAAGAAGGAATTAAGAAAGATAACATACATACACGATACTGATTTATATAGGTTTTGGCAACCTTAAAATCAAAAGCAAGAATTTTTTTTCCAAAACATATTTCAAAACAAGTCAGACATAAACATAAAATTGAATCTTTATCAAATAAAAAAAATTTAAAATGTGGGACTTGCCACACATTTTATTAGCTGTGCTCTTTCAGATGATTTTATCAACTGTAAAACTTCATTTTCATGAAATGAGGAGGATAAAAACAGAAGATACCACATATGAGGTGAAAATAACTATCATATCATGAGCCTGATGGGATGCAAAGCAACAATTAGTTTCCAAAACAGTGCTGAAGCCCAGTATCCACAAAGAGCTGAAAATAAGTGATTTATCTCCCCAAGGTATGAAACCAATTGATCAGCGTGTGCTTGGACGTGTGCCGTCTCTGTAGTGGCTCAGCAGCAGCTCCTAAAAGAGGGTTATTATCAACGATTATGCAGCCCTGGGCATTTGAAGGAGACACCAAACACATAATAGACAGTGACAGAATATCTCAGGAGAGATTTAAATCCTTTTACCAGACAGCTTTAAATCATCAATTGACAAAACCAGAACCTGAATGGAAAGGATGACACTGACAAAGACATTATGATGCCGCATGCCTTGCAACGCAGCATAACTCTAGCATGCATTTGACAGAAATACTGACCTAGAAAGGTGTGCTCAGAGTATAAACAGTTTTCTATTTGTATTTGGCTCCATGTGAGAAACAGGGTGGTTTTTAAGAGCGCATGCTGTTACAATGTGATGCAGCTGTACAGTAATGAGTCGATGCTGTGAAGCAGGGAAACGTCTCGCAGTGCAGTCTCACACAGCGGAAAAGTGGGACATCAAAACACGGTGGGAATGTGTGAGGATTTGCCCCAGAAATGAGGAGAATCAAGAGAATAAGTAAAGCAGAAGAAAAGCTGTGGATAGAGCGATATGGATAATTGCTTTTAAAGCTTTTCAACAGAGGATCGTTTGAATGGGTGAAATGTGAGTTGGCATTTAACGGGGAATTCATGAGAGGGGAATGTTCTATTCAGCAAAAAGCAGCGGCATCTCTTCAGACGGCTCAAACATGATTAATAATTGATATTTTTGGTGGTGCCCTTGGATGACACTGTTGGCAGATGAACTCAACAACCATAGGACCACCATTACTGTACTTCATTAGACATAAAAGCAGACGAGACTTGATTCAAGAGGTGACCCACCTTCATTCAACATAAACTCTGAAAATCCCATTAGAGGTGTGTTTCATGGGTCAACTTATCCAGTATAATACAAAGCTATTATATGAGGGGAAATGTGATAATAGTACAATAAGAAATGTATTGGTGTTTTTATTTTATAGAAACAGACTAAAGCTGTTGAATGTAGTCATTGCAGACGTACTGTACGTCTTTGTTTTTAATCGATATCTTGGTAAAATTTAAATATTTTATGTAGGATATTTATCAAGGGAAATTATGAAATCACATTTAAATGCAACTAGATGTGTGATGAATTCAAGCCTATGCATTTTAGTGACAAAATGTCAGATATATCAGCTCTTAGATGATATGACCGATCACAGCAATTTACAAGGCAATTCTTGATTTGCTGCCTCCCTCCCTATTTTTGTAATCACGTGACCCAGAAACCCAGAAATAACTAGTCTGCGGTCGAAAGACTTGTTTTTACTCACGGTTCCGACTGTCCATACAGAACTGGGCAAATAATGCCTTTATGTGTTCTGCTCCATGTTCATGGAATGCTTGACAGACAGACTTTAAACTTTGCTTGGTTTCAACAAAAACTTCACCTTGTTCTTGTTTTAGCTAAATTATCTTTAACTATTTGGTGGCTTTTATAGTTTTATATTTCATATGCTCTTACTCTTGACTGTGCTTGTTATTGTTTTTATGTACTTGCCTTCTCTGCTACCTATTTTTTTTAAGGACATTTTAGTATTATTTTGTCACTGTAAACTTGTTTCATGTGATGCTGCCAGGACACACTTGCAAAAGAGATCCGTAATCTCAATGTGGTTTCTCCTGACTAAATAAAGGCAAATGAAAATGAAAAACAGCTGAAAACCTTTGATAATTTTATGTTTTCCACTGACTTTTAATAATTTAGTTATTCGTATTTTATTATACTTTACATTGCATCATCCAGGTTATGGTCACCGAGAGCTGGAGCCTATCACAGATCACTGGCCACACAGTCAAGTGTCACAACTTAACCCAGCAAACAAGAGGAACTCGTCCGCCTGCTCAGGCCCAGCAGTGTGGAACAGCAACTTTATTTGGACAGCAACCGCAGCTATTATTCATGTTTTTATAGTTTTATCATATACACATGAGCTAGCACCTGAAGGATCTTCTACCAGCCATTGGCATGGTTGACAGTGAATTGACTCACTGGTAGTGAATTGATTGAGCATTTATGAGTTGGGGGTGGTTGCACCATCTCTGTTCAAGCTTTACATATTCTGCTTGTGTAAAAAATGTTTAATGATATCTGAAGTTGAAAAATAATTAAGAGTTTCTATTCACAAATTCATACATTTCTGTTGCGAAACACATTTTCTGACAAGTGGCTTGAGCTGACGAAGAGCGGCGATGTGTGTTTTCCAGCAATTCTGTGGCTTCCTGCATGCATGAGGAAATTAATACGTTTCTCAATGAGGATTTCTGAGTCGTTAGTTTTCCAGCCCACTACTGATGAATTTCATTGCTAACTTTGCTCTAATAGCCTTTGTGTCACATCTCTCAACTGCATCTTCACATTTTGGACAAGACTTTTTCACAATATGCCCCCTTTACCCCGCTGTGCAGAGCACGGTTGTGATGAGTACATGATAAAGGATAAAACAAATACAAATTAAACACCTCATCATGGGGAAAGGTGTTTCACTAATATGTCTGGTTCCTCTATGTTTTTGGTGATCTTGGATTTGTTCCCTATACCACACCATTGACAACAAAAGTGTGACAAATCCACCCAAAAAAGAATGAGCAGCACAATCGGTGTAATGATTGGGATTAGCATACAAACAATGCTTCATTTTCTGGCATTTGCACAGTTCTGCTAGTGATGCACTAGTCCACACTTCTCACATGTTGTGAAAGGCTCTCGGGGAATGACTCAGTGTGGGTGATTTAAATTGTATCAGCCCCTCAGACTTGACATTTATTCTCATGCACTGTTAACCTCTGAACAAAATGAAAACTGGGCAGTCTAACAGCACTCTGGATTATCATATCTGCCTCTGGGTTCAGCTCACAGGCAGGAAGCATTGTACCAGACAGGCATATTTGCAGGGACTCATTCACACATGGTCGAATGTTTGCTGTTTATCTGTGAAATAGCCATAAGCTGTGCACTATGGATTTCCCGGGCAACAGCAGTTGTTTAATGACTAGAAGCCTTTAATGTGATGATATGATGATGATAACTGATTACCACTGCAAAATTATGAACGCCACTGTATGTACTGCTAATCTCTCAGCATGTTACTGTTTCATTTTCTTGCAGATGAAAGACAGTTAGAAAGCCGCTGTCTCTCTCTGCCTCCACTTAGCTGACGAATGCAGAGCCCCTACAGAAGCATTAGCATCATTAGAGCAGTCTGTGAGCATCTACATGGTGGTAGCTCAGCCGCATATCAAGTTCTGCATGAAGTCTAAAAATCGTAACCCCCTCTCACAAAGTGAGACTGAATAACTACAATTGACCAAAATTAATACGTGTGCGCCACCACTTCTTTCCAGCTACAGTACATGATGCCATTTTAACTAAACCAAGTAAGTGAATCGGTCATTAGACTGACCCACATTTGTTTTTTGTTTAAAATAACAGAAAAAATAACGCCACTGCTTTTAACTAATAACTTTACTGAGGTAGAGTTTATTTAGTAAGTAGTAGAACATTAGGTACCTGTGAGTGCGCTTCGGCTGCCACTTTTGCACTTTTCCTCCAAGATTTTTTCTGTTGCTAAGTGGGTTGATTGAATCTGTCGCTTGAAAGTGACAGATAAGATAAGATAAGAGTCTTTTGTCTTCTTCTAAGAAAAAGCACAAAATATCTCATTTGGTAAATTATTAGATTAGAATATTTTTTTGTTCTCATCACCTGTAAATATAGTTATACATTTTCAGTTCCTTTTTAGTACAGTGAAGATGAAGCTGCATAGGCTCCATCAAGAGAGATTTTAGTTTCCGATGTTCTCTCCTCCTCTGTCACTTCAGGTTAGTATAATGTGAGGTTACCTTGTCGAAAACGGTTAAAATGTCTGAGAGCCTCGAATCACTGCGGATCAGAGAGGCGACGACAGGAGTTGTCACTTCTTTTAGCCTGTTTGATAAATAGTTTGAAAAGAGCATAAAGTTAAGATGAGCCCGGGTTTCAGTGCAAGATTTTTTTTTTATTGTCCAAATGGTGTTTACTGGCATTGCATTGTTTACTAAGTCAGGACTAAGAAACTAAAGTCAATTAACCTGACAATCAAATCTTTCACACTTGCCCTTTTTTAGGTTAGCTGGGTTGAGATTTGGTAGAGTAAAGCAGGATTGATTCGCCCGAAGAGATAGTTTAACTGTGGCTCCAGTTGCAAATTGATGCACCAGGATGCAGACCAACCACTTCATGAACTACACAAGTTTCAAGCAAAAAGGTTTTTGTAGTCCAATGAGACATGATTCATGAGCCACGGGCATATCTGGTATATCTCCGTCTTAATAAAATTTAAAGGTTAAGAAGTATCACTTTGTTTTTTTATTTGCTGAATTGTGATGTCAGTGTTTAGTGTCAGTGTCAGTGTCAGTAGTTTTCTCAAAATACAACCAACCCTCACTGAACAAAACACCTTTTGCATTGAAACAATGTAAAACGTAACAAGAACCAGTAGAAATAGCCATATATCCATCACCACTGTCAACTTGTATTTGTTATCAATCGCTGTAATGTGATCACATTGTCATTGTAAATTTCCTTATTCTTTAGGGTAAACAGTTTTTGGTGAAGGAACTATGAGTCTTATGCTGAATGATGCTGTGTTGTGTACAATCCATCTTCTATAGCAAGCAGTGGTTCCCAACCTTTTTCTTAAGGGATCTACATTTTTAGCATTGTAAAAGTATGCAATAAAAAAAAAAACAGAAGGAACCTCATGAAACAATATATGTGAAATATAATTTCTTTGTTATATTCTTTAATGAGTCTGACGATAAGTTCTTTGGGTTTATGCACCGTCTTGGGGTTTGGTGGTCTGGTGCTGCTTCAGCTTGTACTGTTTCACACTTTCATTTGCCAGAATTTCACCACAAAAGATGCATTCAGCTCCAGTTTTGTCCATTGTTTCAATGAAGACATATAACATGTAACTCATTGGGTACATTCTGTTCCTTTTTCACAGATTAATTTTCTCTTGAGTCTGACACTATTCCATTTTTTCTCCCGCTGCTTTACTCTGCCAGCTTACCTTTGTATATATTGACACTTGTTATCGTTTTGTATTGTTTATTTCAAGAAATTTTTAAATAAATGATACTAATTTAATATAACCATTTAAACTTAGTAGCTTAGTGAAAGTATTGAATGAAATACTGACTGAACCATTTTCAATATAAAAAATGTTGAAACTTTCATGACCAAGGATGATGTCTTTACAAAATGAAAATGCATATTTCGTAACATTTGATACACAGCTACTCTTCAGTAGAGAAGGAAACATGACACACCTCTAGTTTGTGTGGCATTTGCACCAGAGTGATAAAAGTTCATTTAACTAACTACAATGCATCCAAGTTTACATTTTAGTCCACTCTAAAATAACATTTTAGCCAACAACAACAGGTGTGGATGCATTCCCCAACCAAAGACACAGCTTTGTTGTTCCCAATGAATCTGGTATACTGCTGACCACATAAACAATGACAGCAGTCTATATAATGTCAATATGATAGTTGCATGATGTGAGCGCTTCCTTTGTTCACGCATAATAGAGAGTAAGAATATCTTTGACTGATTGCTTAATGACATGAAAGTCATATAAATGTTTGAAATTCTATATCTAATCAATATCCTAAAAGATATAATGACAATCTACTGCAGAAGTCTTTAAACTTTCCTATTTTCAATCAATAAACACTGCACTGACAGCACTGTAGCATTTTGATGGGTGCCTTAAAAAAAAAAAAAAAGATATTGTGCAGTATTCCCTGCTCCCTCGAATGCAAAGAACAAAAGAAGCATCAATATTTGACAAGACAATGTGAGCAAACATTTGACAGAGAGATGCAGTGATTGGACTGTCTCATTAAACTCAAAGGAAACATTAAAGTGAAAAATGTCAATATCTTTTTGGGTTAGCTCGAGCTTTTCTGGAGTGAGTAGGAGGAAGACTGATGTTTTTTCCTGCTTCGCTGATGAAGAATGTAATTTATTTTTTGTCAACAAAGAAGATTAAAATATAATTCATGTTGGAAAGACTCACTCGGGTATTTGCAACTTGCTGTGGAGGCAGAGCAAATGATCACCAGAGTCACTTACAAAGTGTAGCAATTAAAGTTAAATACCTGTCAATATATTATTCTTCCCTCCAGCTTCTTTAATAAACTCAAATAAACAAGATGGATGGGTTAGTTGGGTGTTAGAGCTGATCCCAGCTGACTATTGGCAAATGAAGGGTAAGTCCTTAGCAGACCACAAGTTCATCACAGTTCAAACACAGAGACAGACAGTGACACCTGACTCTTCGCCACAACAGTGCAATCCAATAGTATTATCAAGACTGCCAAATGTTAAACTAAAAAATTTTCATGGACTCTTTTTCAAAGAGAAAATAAATGTGCATTTTGTTGCAGCATGAAACTGATGCAACATGAAACTGATGCAACTGATGCATGATTATTTTCCAATACTGACAATCATGGCCTTTTGGAGTTGTGGTTTAAACTGCATTCAGAAGTTGTGACTGTAGTATTTGGATTTCACTCAATTTCC
Source organism: Parablennius parvicornis (assembly GCA_900302745.1). Lineage (NCBI taxonomy): Eukaryota > Metazoa > Chordata > Actinopteri > Blenniiformes > Blenniidae > Parablennius > Parablennius parvicornis. The sequence continues at coordinate 38,967 of OMNM01014909.1, read as the reverse complement.
CTTTTACTATTTGTGATAACATCCCACATACTTTTGTTGACACCAGAGGCAGTCAGTGCACTTTAGCTCACAGTTTGTTTTATCTCAGTAGTCCAATACTGTTATCCCAGTCATCTATCTACCCTAATATGCACATATCTCAATATCTGACTGACTGTATATTACATAAGAGTCATACTCAATATTGACTCGCAGACATGTTGGTTAATTGACTGGTAAAAAGATAGTGAGCTCCGTTTCTCCGACAAAGCACCCAGTAGCTGTTTTAAATGTCTTATGTTGAGTAAAGGGGCCCTTTGTGCTAACACTTCACCCTCTCCTTTTGTCTCCAGAGCCCCAGGATAAGATCCCTTTCCAATGGTGAATCCAGCCATAAAAACGCAGAGAGCTGTTTGGCCCTGGAGGCTGGCTGCCTGTGCACACAGGCGTGAAAGGCCCACCACTGCCCTGTGTGTCAGAGCTCTAATGCAGGCCCAAAGGAGGCACAATATTGTCAATAAATGATTCAGAGAAAGGACTGTTTTTGTAGGATCCAGCCCCCATGCAGTTAAACATGACTGGTTGGGTCATCAAACCTTCAAACATGTGGTTGGATTGAAGATTGGATAAAATCACTGAAGAGTTTTGAATCAATTTGTATTTTTACAATACACTCATTTATCAAAGTGGACTTTTCTAATCTGCACTTCAAGGTTTAAAATGACAACCGTCTCAAATTCCAATATACAGTGGGTTTCCCAGCCTGGTCCTAGGCTAGAGAGTCATGGCTCTCTTTTGTGGATTTCTGATTTGTTTTTACACCTTCTGACCAAATTACTTTTAAAATCAATACAAAAACAATAATTGCACTGAAAATAAAAAAAAAAGACATCACTTAATGTCACTGACAATGTTCCTTCTAAAAAGGCAAAAAGTCATAAAGTATTATGCACGATCAAGAACAAATGGTTTTAAAAGTCTCACTGTAAAGGTAAAATAATTTTTAAAAACCAGAAACAAATGTATTATTAAATACCTGGGGCTACAGTAAAGCCACAAGACAAGTGTAAGTGTATCCATTTCAAACAAATCTATGAGATATATGAGTTAGCAAAAGGAGTACAATTCGCATTGAGCAAAACTACACCAGACGTTTTTAAATGGAAAAACGCAAATGCGAATATACTGACAATATTGATGGACCTCACTCAGGGACCCACAGTGATAAAATGTCAGCAGTGGGATGTGAACCTGCAAACCTCCCAACAGATCCTCTCAATTCTCTTGGCCGAAAACTGCCCAGGGGGTGATTAATTCAGACGTTGCAGAGTCATGACAAAGAGGAGGGTAATTTCTCTTTTCTAATAAGTCTAAAGTTTGACTTTGGAGGATGGAGCAACAACACATTCTGTACTTCTGTACCAATCATCAACATGGGAGAAAAAAATGTTGGCTGGCCTATTTTTTAAATTTGCAACGGTCTCACTTGAGAAGCTACATGGAGAAATTTCCAAAATACCCTTATGATGGATAATCATGGAGTTAAATTAGAAATTCTAAAATGGTTATTTTATAATCAGTGTTATAAAATGCAGGATATGGGATAAAACAATTATTTCATTTAACTTTCTTGCACAATAATTTTCAATTAGTCTAAACTGATTTAACTAAAGGTGAGCTCGAGTGCAGAGCCATCATCCGCTACAGATTGCTTGAAACTACAGGTCATACACAAACTGCCTTTAACTGTGTCGGCCAACAAAAAGAAAGGAATTTAATTCTAGGGCTATAACTTACCATTACCTTGATTTAAAAAACAAACAGAAAAATCCTTTCTACAACTTCAAAATTGCACTTTTCTTTTTAAGTAAATTTCAGATTGTTCTTAGGGTTTTTACAATATGTAATAAAAACAAACATTATCAGACTATACTGTTATTTGTGCTAAAAACTAAACTAAAAGAGAACATTTGGAGTTGTCTTAAACTGTCTTAATCTCGAGAGCGGTGACTGTTAATATGCGAGTGGGTCACCTGCATGCACAGTTCAATAGTTCTCAATCAGCTGGCATTGTTTCAACTTTCATTTGATGCTGGTATCAGCCACAGTGGACTCCTGCAACTAACCTTGTCTGAGGTTAACCACGGGGAAAAAAAGGAAATGAGCATAGCATAATTGGTTTGCATGCTTAATTAAAAGCTGGTATTTTGAGAGCAATCTGATTGTACAGCTAATATGAATTAAGCCTCTTAGGACGGATCTCCAGAAGGGAAGTGGAAAAATAGCACTTTCAAAGACAGCTGTGAGAACTCTTTTAGCCGCCTTTCAGTTTCAGTAGCTTAGCTTGTTCTCCTCAAGGGTGACATGGTGCTGTGAGACCTACAGCTCACAGAAACTCAAGGTTAGAAACTTTCCAGACAATCGTATTAAATCCAGAAACACATGTAGAACACAAAGCAAAAACTGCAGACAAGTTTCAAAGACTTTTCTGTCAAAAAAGACAAATGCTTGAAAACACGAGCACACGTAACTCAAACGATCTCATAAGCACTTTAAACAACATTATGAGTTGTTATCAGGTGGCGCATGGATGGAGCTCTTCAGACCCTCTATTGCCGCTCCCTGCAGCTTTCATAAGAAAGAAGAAAAAAGAAAGTTTTTATTCTTATTTTATATTTTAAAACTTGGGCCTCACGGTGGTGCAGTTGTTAGCACTCTCACCTCGAAGCCAAAAGGTTCAGGATGGAATGTGCATGTTCTCCCTGTTCGCGTGGGTTTCCTCCAGGTACTCCGGTTTCCTCCCACAGTACAAAAACCTACATGTGAGTTTAATTGGTGACCCTAACATTGCCCCAAGGTGTGCGTGTGAGTGTTCATGGTTGTCTGTCTCTGTGTATTTGCAATGTGATGGACTGGTGACCTGTCCAGAGCGTACCCAGCCTCTCACCCATAGTAAACTGGGATTGGGTCCATCGCCTGGCAACCTTTACCTTTAGCAACATTAAGCTTTATAGAAGACAGAGATTTTAGAGCTATTATCTCGCAGTTGAAGTTGACAAATATGACTTTTAAATTAAAGACAGGTTCAGAAATTTGAAAGCAGTGAAACTGATAAAAGGCTTGAAAACACTTGAAATAACTTTAATTAGTGAAACTATTAAATCACATAAAAACTGCCAAAATTGTTAAATAACATTCCAACTTCTACCATTTCACTTTGTAGTCATAACACCGCATAAATTCATCAGAGGATACAGATTTTGTATTTAAAGAGAAACTATTTATATTTCACACAATTAGCTGTTATCTTCAACATATTTTGCCGCTCTCGATGAATTTAGTTGAAAGTGGCAAAAACGGCACTTTTGGGGTTGCAGACCCCTGATCTATCACACTCTGGATAGAGATAAAGTATTCTTGTAGTTGCTACTTGGGCTGTTGTCCATGATGTATGAAAATAATGTTCCTCATGATAGAAGATGTGCTGATCTGACACCCGGATGCATGTTGCACTATTATGGCCCAGGATCCTGGAAAGGAGCACATGCTTTCATGTTCAGAGCAGAGGGCTTAGCCTAATTCTGGCCCATACCAAGGAAGATTTAGGTGTTAAAAATATTTCAACTTCCTTCAAAACACTGCTGTGCTTCAAATACAGTCTCATAGCAACAGCAGTGTCTATGAGCAGCACTCCTTACAAGCCTCTGTTACTCAAGGCTACACTCTTTACTGAACACCCTTTGAATGAGGACAGGGAACTATTTGCAGGACGTACACAATGTAAAGATAGAACAAGGTCTTCTGAAGTGATGGAGTCTCGGGATCATCTTCAGTTGTCTCCCACACACCTTACGTAACGTATTGATTCGAGTGTGCCAGACTTCAAATGGAAAAATAAGTGAGCAAGAGACAACTCGTCATTGCGAATGAGATGTTTTTTGAAAAAAAAAAAAGGAAAAAAAAGATTTATTTGAGTGAATTTTCTGAGTTCCATCACAGCAAGCTGACGTCTCAGAGGAAATGGAGTTTAGGATAATAAGTCTTCCCAATGCCAAATATGGAGGACCTCAAAGTGCATCAAAGTAAAATGTGAATTGAGAGGTTACGTGACCTAACACTGTACCTAATTTTTCTAACATCTGAACAGAGGGGGAAAAAATTATGTTTTGCAACTCAGCTTTCCAGCTGTACAAAGCTATCTCAACTTCAAAACACCCAAATCTATGTACAAATCATTAGAAATCTCATGAAGGAAGAATGTTGCTGCTTTTCTTTTCTTTTTTTTAAATAAATGAATACTTTGAAACAGCAGTCCTCTTCATAATTTCTCGCAGACGCAGGCTTAAACAAAAAACTAAGAGACATGAAATGTCTTCAAAATAATGTATATAAATGTCACAGCTGTTTTGACAAAAGAATATTGATACTTTGAATTAAAAAAAGAGTTCCTAATAATGAAAACATGTAAGTATAAAAAAAAATACATGAATAGAATCCTAGGAAAACTGAAAAGAAAAGAAAAGGTACACAAGGAAGAAGAATTTTATAGAATAATATCAAATGTAAAAACACAGACAGTTAAAAAAGTTATTCTATAAAGTTTTTTGTTTTTTTAATCCTGTTTGAAAACAGTAATCTAGGCAGTCATTTGGAGCAGTATAAAAGAAACTGACCCCAGCATGTCATCTCTTTGAGGACTGTATATCTGTAACAATCATGTTGGCAGAGCCTGCAGACGCTCTCTCTGTTCAGCTTCTGTCACACTTCAAGTTCAGTCATGCTCGTTTGGCTCAGTCCAGTCATCCTCTAAACATGCAGCATGCAGCCAAACGCTCTTTGAGGCAATTTGTGCTGGAGAGGGACACAACACAACTTTCAGTTGCATTATACATTGAACAGGACTGCTGCTGCTCAGGCCACCCAACTTTCTCCATCTTTGGATTACTTTGTGTTGAGATTATTAGGTGCATGCATTGTCAACTTCTTTCCTGTGAAACTGAGAGATGTCTGCAACTTAAACACACAAACCTCTGAAACTCATTAACTCTGGGCTTGATCCACTAAACTAAAGCTATGTATACTCTTGCGTAAAAGAAAAAATACACAGACGTGTGGACGCTGATCTATTGACCACAGAGGATCGCTTCTGACAGATAACACACACCACCATTTACACAACTTTTTCAAGTGAAAATGGAAAACTTTCATTGCATTTTGAGTGTCCGAATATCAGGCTTGTGTTCCAGATGGTGCAGAATTCTGTCGAAAGTCTATGTAAACATAAACACCTTATGTATGTCAGTGTATCTCATTTGAATACTTATGTGTATGTGTGATGTCATGGTGTTATTCTTAGTCACCTGCAAATGGCACAATGAAAGCGTGAAAACAAAAGCATACAATTTAGCACGCTTTATGCAGGATTTTAGTAAATCAGACTTCTGTGAGTTCTCTGGTCGATAGGAATTCTGATGTGATCAGAGCCTTCCCAGATCATCAGATTAAAAAAATTGCTAATCATAGATGTTGTTTACTTGAAATCACAACATTTAAACAAGTCTTCATGCTGTATTCCCTACTTTTAATTCTAAAAATGAAAATGTACTTATCATGAGGAGCTCAGTTTCCGCGCTTTTGAAAGCATGGGTAACTTCTACTTTGTGTGGAAAATGTAGACTGACATTGCGACAAAAAATATTGAGCTTCTTATAGTCCACCTATGAATATCCAACCCAAGATACAATATCAGTTAGAAACTTACTATCATGCTGACCAAAACATGAGTAGGTGTCATGTTAGCACATCTCAATAAAGTTCCCAGACCTTCACAGAGTCAAACACTCAGCACAATTGCTGTTTTCATGCAAAATAAAATGCAAATACAAGTTGTTTATATATTGCTGGGTAAGTCTTTTTTGAATCCTTTAAAATTCTGCAATGTATGTATTTTATTCAAACAAATGCAAAGAAAGTCATTACTTAATTGCTTCATTCAGGTTTCTTGCTTCTCTGGGCAGAAAGCTATGACTAACTGCCCATAGATAACTAGAAATGTATTGGTACTGACCAACACGATAGCAACCGACAAATATATTCTTATCAAATATGGAGTATTTTGTGATTGAGGTAGTTTTTCTAAAGATGAAGAATTATATAAAACCCATCAATATAGAAGGATAACATGTCTTCTCTGAGGAAATAAAAAAAATACATGTGAACTTGCTTAGTTTTCAATGCTTTACGTGTAGAACTAACACAAGTTTCATAAACCACTACAAACAATGAAATTCTTCTGTTAAAACATGTTTTGGAAATTAACGGGTGTTTGTTTTTGTAGGTCAAGGCTTCTTGAAAACCCTTAACTAGTGCAACATGTGACTGAAATAGGCCAGTGGAGTTATGCTGCAGGTAGAGGGAAATGGAAGTCCACAAAGTGACAGAGTTGAGAAATGACAAGGACCCAGAGGGGTGATGAGAGTGCAGGTGCATGCTGGTCCAGAGTGGTCAGTCTGGACCTTGTCAGTCTAACAACTAAAACTTTGGCCCTGAAGCACAGTAATCCATTTAAAATTCATCGAGCTCAGGAAAGCCACTCAATATCAGCAAAATACCTTCAGCTACTGTTCCACATTTCTACTAATACAACCCTTGCCATCAAAAGCTAAGACTGCAGGACATGGAGGTCATAGCATGCATGATGTGAACGTGAGGTTTTTCTTATCTACTGTCTTTATATTGATCATACTAGGCTACCAAATGATGGAAATTCATCAACTGGAACGGACACATTTTTTTCTAGTTATTTTCATGATTAAAGTACGATGTGGATAAAATTAAATGAAAATTTTAGTCCCAGTGCATTTCCTTCAAAAAAGATCACAGCAATACGCCTCAGCCTCTCAAACCAAAATCTACTCAGAAAACCTCAATTTACAGCAGCAGACAATTGAAGTGGATGGTTCATCTCTGCCTCTGTGCCCTTTTCAAGATGGACAGGTCCAGGCAGAAAAAATCAAAAAGCAGAAACCAGTGAGGCTGGTTGAGCAAGAAAAAGGCTGGGTCACTTCCCAGTGAGCAGCCAAGAGGAACAGATTGCTTCTGCTCTGCATGTTCACAGTGGGGACTTTCCTGAAAGGGGTTTTTGTTTGACTGGGGGGGGGGAAGCTAGAATGGCATGGCTTGGCCGCACAGGGTGGCATGTGGTCTGGTGTAAATTGTTCTGGGGTGGCGTGGGAGGGTGCACTTTTTGCTGAAGGCCCTTTTGCCCCATGTCTTTCCAACATCTACTCAGTCATGCAGCTCTGGGAGCCATGATGTCATCTAGTGCTGCACGCTGCAGGCAGCCTCCCCACTGGGTCTCATAAAACATACTGCATTAAGTCAGAGATGTAGAGAAAAGTTCGAATATACATTTGTTTAATGCTGGATACAACTCTGTAAACAAAATTCCTTTTGCTGTAGGGAATAATAACAATGGACATTTCCATGTATTTCCCAATGCTAAATACCAATATATTTGTTCTGTGCTCACATGCATAGTGGATGGTATTCAGAAGATCATGGCATAAATGCAATGTGAAAAACTACACTACAAGCTAAGAAAAGTCCAAATTCTATGTGTTTACAATATGAACATGCCATTTATATCTCTTTTCAGAAGCATAATACGATGATAACCTTCTACATAACAAAAGAGCAGGGTTTACCCAGCTGATCATGACATATATAGCGGTGTACGGAGCAGGGAACATCAATCACATCGATATCACAACCAGAGCACGATGGTCCCCAAAGCACACGTGTCTCAGTGATATCATCACCCTCTTTGCCCAGTGTGGTGCTGCTGCTGCTGTTCTGTTCAAGATGGATGAGCTCTTATAAAATGAAAACCACACAACCAATAAGACGAGAACCTCTCAAGTCAGCAAAATAAAGCTCCAAGTGGAATCTGTGCTGATAGGTCTGTCAGCATATCTGAATTTATTATGCAGCTGTTGGATTAGTACACAGCATCACAGTGACAGTAATAACATACAGGAGAAGAGGGACTTACAGCAAGAAATGTAGTAAACAGATACATAAAGTCTTCAAACATATGAAAATGCTGACATGTGTTTAAGGTTTTAGCAGTATTTCACACAGTTGAAAAGTTAACTGCATCTAGCCGCACATATATCAAAGAGAGAAAGATGGTGTTGAATCTAACGTACTAACAAATCACAGTCCCTCCAAATATGCTTAACTGGTTCATCAATGAAAAACTAGTGTGTAAAGTACTTTGCATGAGTCAAGTGGGATGTATTTGTTCTGTTTTCTATAGCAGCAATCTCGGTATGACTCTAAATGACCTGAAAAAGATAAAAACTCCAATTCCTCACTTACTGTACAGACTAATTACATCTTGGTGTACATCTTTGAAGAAATACAATAAATACAAATCTAAAAAATAAGTATTCAAAACACCATAAAATAAAGACATTCATTAAGTTAAATGTTAAAACTGTTATGTGGTGTAAATATAAATAGTAGCAGTTTTGTGACTGGCACTATGAAGATAGTTTTGCCCAGCAGTAGTGAAAGTGAAAGCTGAAGATGGACAGTTGGTTGTTGTGTAAACAATATGTCTTCATTTGAAATTTTATTGAATGACATTATTACCACCACACGCCTAAACGCAAAGTGTCCACTGAGATGACAAACATCTGAATGTAGGTCCTTAATATATTCAAAGGATTTCTTTTATTATTCCAGATTACACTTTGCTTTCAAGACCAACAAACCTACAGGTACGCTGAGCTAAGGGATATTGTGTAAAGACTACAAAGACAATTGTGGTGCAGATTGTGATGAGACAGGTAATCTGTCTTTGAGGGTTTCAGCTGAATGCATAAAGGGTTGGCTTCTAAGAGTGAACGCAGTCGAGCTGTTTCTGTCCCGCTGAAACAACACAGTCACTAAATAATCTGTTTAATCTGGCCAATTGAGACTCTTCTTTCTTTTTGATACTAATTAACAAATAATTCATACTGAACTGTGATCCTGCATACCCATTCTTTGTCATTATCTAAATTAAAGAGAGAAACATTGATGTAGGGACATCACTTCAGTTCAGTTCAGTTCAACATCACTTGTTGAACTTCCCTTTGAAGTTTGGGGGTCTGACAAAGAAACAAAAAATACACAAATGTATGCCAACGTTAGGATCAGAAAAGACAAAGGCAATACAAATGCATACGTTTACTTTAAAGTAAAAGACACACACGCACACACACAATTATACAGCAATCCTCTGTAGCTGGCTGTCTCTTCCAGTGGCAGTGATGGATGAGGCCATACTAATGAGATCTTTAGGATGATGTATCACCTATTTAAATCCCAATACACATCGGTCTTGATGTGACAAACCGACATAGTAAGTGAAATTAGTTATTAAAACATAGGTAATGAATATGATGATAATAACAGATCATACGTAGCACCCACTTGGAGAGCAACACTACAATCGGAAACATCAGCTTTTTTTTTCTCGACAGTCCTTCATAAAAAATAGCAAAAGGTGAAATTTCCTTACAAGATTTGGAAGTTGGGTCACTATTCATAAGGCTTCATGTTTTGACTCTCATACACTCACATATGCTGTGATGTCCTCGAGCAAGACGCCGAACCCGAGTTGATCCCAGTGTGGCAAATTTAATACAATATCAGCAATGGGTTTATGTTGAGCGATTGCAGGGATTTTGCTCTGAGATCTTGCTGAATAAAGGCAATGTCATAACACAATGGTGGAAGGTGAACACAGTCCCTCGGCACAAACGCAACCTTGACTTGAAAAAACCCCTTTCGAGGCAGAAGTGCTCTAAACTCTGCTGTTGATGCCCAGTGAGAACTGGATCTTCAGCAAACCACCAGCCTTGAGCTCAAATTGCTGATCTCATTACTGCCATGAAATCAGGCTTTTTAATGATTAGGGCCCCTTTTCAGGCTCCCGCGGCTCACATCATCCATCTGCTCCACTGGGACTCAGGCCTACTCTCCTAGCCTTGAGCCTGCTGGAGCTGGATTAGCAGAATGTGCTAATTCTGTAGCCTTCAGGCACTAATTACTGTACCAAAACAAGCAGATTTCCATCTGCAAGCTATATTGGTCACTCAGATGCACACTGCCTATCGGCGTTGTTTCCAGGTTTTCATTAAAATGCTTCATTTCAAAGCAGGAATAACAAAAAGAAAACCAGAACAAAAGATGCAATCTCAAAATGTCTCAGACAGCTTGCACACCATCCGTCATGACGAAAACAAAAAAAACAACAGAAGACACTATAAACGCAAGCAAATCACCATCATCATAATCGCCGTACTTCTCATAGAATCTTGCTCTGTTATGATGGAATGATAATGATTGTGGAAAGAAGGATGCAAGGATGATAACATGAGGGCAGAATGAAGGATACAGACGAGAGTTTGGGTGAACGTTACACAGCACACCTGGGGAACAATGACGAAATAAGCAGTTGCTATGGTGATGAAGTGCTACAGCATCACAGAAATGCAAGGATGAGAAGATGTAATTGTTCCCGTGCAGACACTCGAAAGCACCAAAGGAATAAAAGCACAGTTTACATCACATGTTTATGTTTAAGCAGATATATAGAAGTCTGATCGTGAAGTGCTGGTTTGAATGTCAAGGACTGATATACAGATCACATGACATGTCTCTCAAAACCAGTTATGTACATGCAGCCATCTTTGAAATCATCACAAAACCAGTCATGTTTCACACCAGAAGGATTAATATTCACACAGAACATATGATGAAAAGTAGCTGCATATCTTCATGCTTCATTGGACGAAATGCTAAAAGTGGAATGTTTTTTCTATAATCCTCTCAGGCTAGCAGTTATATAAAACATCTTGATTGAAAGAAATAATCCACGACCGGGGTCATTGCACAGAAAAATAAACCTGCAGAGTGGCTTCTGATCTAAACTGCCTGTCAAAGGAAGTGAAGATGGAGGGAAGACTGCTACTAAACCGGGATCAAACCTGCACAGCTGCAGCTTACCTTCATCTCTCTAGCTGTCAACGCTCAGAAAAATCTGCTTGGTCTGTGTGAAATGATTAGAGGGGTTCTTCATTTTCCAAAGTAGCCAAAAGAAATTAGTGCAGGATAATATAAGCCAGCTTTTAAACTACCTAACACTTGATTGTAAGCTTTGCTGTGACCTTATTCTGTAAAAGGTGTAGCACATTCATCACTTTCTCTTTGGTGCTGACAAACTGATTTGTGGTCAAGCTTAAATAATGTTTTATAGTTACTTTGGCAGTCAACTGTGCCCCCTCTTCCTTTCACTGCCTCCCCACAGTGACTCATCAGACAATAACCCTGATAAACGACCTCCAACACCCACACTCAGCATCGCAGCACTGATAGGATTTACAAAGCACTTTGCAGTCTGTCTTCATTTTCTTCCATTTGCAATCTTCTCAATTATGTCGATGTCCAAACATTTATATACTAATTGCAAACCTCAGCAATTGTTTTGCCAGACTATCAGCAACATTAGTGACTAATTGAGGCTGTACATGGCCTACTGGTGAGAAAGCGCCATCAATTTGACCAGCATGTCAATCATATTTGAGTCTCATAACTGGCAATAACTGGCACTGATGCCTCTGAATTTATGGTAAAATTAATAAAGGTACATCAGTCAGAAAAAAACACCCAAACAAAGCCAATGCTATTTGTCACCAGTACGCGAGGAAAAATATGTCAAGCATTGTCCTGCGGGACGAGTGCAGCTCGCAAATTGCCTGCCAAATATCCTTGTGCATGTTTGAACTGGGCCAAAAAAAAGCCTCCACCACAAATATTAACCAGTACTGTGAGGGTGAAGATGTGGTTTGTAAAGATGAAATAACTTATAGAAATCTCAGGTAGAACGATTATGTGTGATTGATTAATAGCTGTTTGGTATGCAGAGTGCATAAAACGCATGCAGCGTGAGTCCAAAATGTGAAGTGTGAGCGTGTTGTTGTACACTTTACGTAGGATTATACACCGAACATTGATCAGCTGTTACACTGACCCACAAATTGCCGACAGCTCGGATAATGCTTCACAGAAACACAATCATAATACAATGAGCATTAATAAGACAGACCTAAATGAAACTGACAATTAAAGGAAAACTAGCTACTTCCACACGTTTCTTTTCAATTGAAGTAAGCAGTAAAATAACCACTATTTTTTGACAATTAACAGTTAACTAATTGATTACTTATTATAATTAACTTAACTACCTAAACTGGAACACAAACATTGGGAATTAATTTTAAATAATTGATTTGATATCATTTTGAGTATGATCCATGAAGGCCAGTAGTCAGGATAATGGACATGGAAATGAAGTACCAGGAAGCTTTTCAGTAATGGTTTTGTGGCCTGTAAGCAGTTTTACATGCAATGGAGTGACTGATTTCAGACAGATTACTGAATCTTTAATGCATCCATGGCATAAACATAGTGTACTCTGCTAAGTTATGGCCTTCTAAAGCAGAAAGGAATTAAAAATGATTGGTATGAGTCTGTATTTCTCACACTGATAGCTCTGGTGGGATTTGGTCTTCTATCTATTTCATTATTAGGTTCAGGCATTATTATATTGTGATTTGGTGCGACATAAATAAAACCAAACTAAAATTAATCAAACTGCACCAATCAGGCAACCAGTACAATCTGAGTCTGATTTAGTTGGAGGCAAGTTGTCAAATTCTGTAGTTATTTTAAGTCTTGTGGATCATTCAAAGATCACAATGCAAGAGGTTCTGTCTTGACCACAAATGGTCATAATCTGGAAACATACCTCAACTTATCATATTGTCATACATATAATATGTCCTCTTCTTATTTAAACTGTAGATGCTAAAAAGTCAAAGTAAAAGCTTGCTCAAGTGTCAGGCATCAGCTGGACTAACAGCATGTAGCTTGAAGCAGTGTGGCTGGGATATGTACCTGTGCCTCAAAAATCCAGACTGTCACCACTGCCAACATCAACACTATAGAGATCACCCTATGGGAATATGCAAATCATCTGTCCTGCAGTGATTGGTAAAAGCAGTCAAATACTGTGGTAGGAAAATGAGCTCAAAGGACATATAAGGAGGAAATTATCTTAAGTGGCTGTTTCAATATTGAAATTAAGGATAGATTACTAAAGGAGGCCTGATCAAGTATTTGTGCGGATATTTAGTCCTTTGATTCCAAGACAACTCCTGTAGTGATGAATCAAATAATGGTGATGTCAGGAGAGAATGAAGTGGACAGTGAAGCATTGACTGCAAAGTCCAGTCAACAGTCACGGATTCAACAGTGCCTGACAGCTGGGGAGTGATTACTGCACCATTTGCAGAAGGGCACTGCCTTGGCAAGGTCTCAGACACGTATTGTGCCTACATCGCACTTCACATGATTGAAACTTCAAAACTCAGTGAAATGTCACAGATAGGCACTATGCAAAATTTTTGCAAAAATAGCAATAATCAACCTTGGTCGATGGGGAGAAGGTTAAATGTGATTACGTTAATGTACCCAACACTGCATTGTGACTTTTCTTTAAACAAAACAAAAGAAGAAGGAAAAAAAAGGATAGAAATATCTTATTCAGCTTCCTCCTTATCCAATACTAAATACATAATTCATATGTTCCTTCATCTATTATTTAGCCACTTGCAACTTTAAGAACAGTCTGGCTGAGGCGATGATGTAATTAATGCAAAATAACAGCCAAAGTACCACATCATCTGTTTCATCTTGTCCCCAGTGGCTGGAATGGTGACTCTTACAGTATCCGAATGTGTAGATCAAAACATCACTGTAGTCTGACTAAGAATACAGCTGGTAAAGAGAAAACACATTTCAATTAAAGTTAGGGAGCGTCATGACTGATGGATAAATTAACTTTTCTGGTTAAAATTAAAGCTTTGGCAATCGTTGTACAAGATTTATAGCCGATAATCTGAGCTGGATTAGAGATCACAGCAATACTTACTTTTAAGTATCACTATACTTCGTTATCAAGGCAGCAGCAAAAGTCTGAGAGTGTGAACATCAGCAGAGAGAAGTAATAGGATGTCCTGAAAGGTGTTCCTCTGAGTTTTCTATAAAGCTCTGGTGCCACTCCACTGTTAGCTGCCCTCATTAATTATACACACCAGTTTACTGTCTACTGTATAAGAGGCCTTTCAGGAAAGCCCAGAGGACGGAGGAGTCATGGCAGTGGTCATTGAAGAAATGGTTAAGTTATCCATAAGGGAAATGTGACTCTCTACAAAACACACACAGTGGAGGTATTAATCATCCTCAGTCAGTATGATCAGTATTAGTAATGACCAGGGTTCACAAAACAGCTGTGTTGTCATATAGCATGAAATTCTGAAAGCCGTTTTGTTTACAACAGTTTCACACTATTCTGATAATCAAATGAAGAGTGATAAATTGTGTATTCATGCAAACAGTTTGCACTTGATGTGATCAAGTGATATCGAAATATTAATAACGTTAATGACCGCAAGCAGGAGTATTTAAATTAAGGGTTTGTGGATCATTGAACAACTGAATGGAGTTCCCAATAAATGAAAAAAAATGTAGTTATAACAAGTAAACCTTCCAATCCAGGTCAGAAATGTTTGGATCACAATGTGCCTAAAATCTGTTGGAGATTGATTCATGGAAGGACATTTTAAGATCAGGTATATTTTTTATTTTAATTCATCAACACAAACTTCAGGAATAAACAATAACTTAAAAGCATAAATTTCAGTTAGCGCTTCCTAAGAATGTAGCTAACTATGCACTGAGGCTGGAAAAGCTCACCGCTCTGCACCTCAGGCAGAAAACAATGGGAGCACAAAAATCATGGATTGAACAAGAAGAACAACAAAAAAAGAAATAGTCAGTACAGATCACTGCATGATTACTTAACTGCAACAGTAAATGCATTTTGATGGATAACTAAACTTAGAGGGTTTAGTGGAAATCTCCAACGATACAGTGATGTCAACACAATAACCAAAACAATAACCAAAATCATAGTAAAAAGAGGTTTGGTTGTGAATTGTTTTTAAATGCACCATGAGTTATAATTTATTAGCTCTTCGGTGTCACAGAACACATTTATTTAAGTCTGGTCTAACTAGCAGCTGGTTTCTTAATTTGTTTGTGTTTCATTAATGTGCAGGTTTTCCTGTATCACATTTCATTCATGTTGTTTATGTCACAGATATGCCTGCAACATGAGCGTGTGCGTTGTGTCTTTTATTAGAGAAGGAGTACACAGGCTACATATTATGTAATGCGGTGAGCTCTGAGACTCCTTTGTTTATAGAGGCAATAAAACTGCAGCACTGCATGAACAATGCAATCAGTCGGTGATATATATCGCTGAATCTTCGCAGAGCATTTGTACGCCAGGGTGCCAGCAGATCAGATATTGATAGTCACAGATGCGCTCATGATTCATTAGCTTTGCATTGTGCTTGAGGCATCATGTGGGCAGAGGTGGCGAGGCCACCTCCTCTGTGGAGTTCACTCTCTGTACCTGCACTAAAGAAGAGCTGATGGTAAAAATAGCTGAGCTCACCACAAACCAAACCACAAGCATCATCATCAGTTTCCCCACAGTCCAAAGAACACCCATTGATCTCAGCATTGATTGGAAAGATTTCTCAATTGTTTGTATTCCAATTAGGAAGCTAGTATGACACGTGTAAAGTTACGACGGATGGAACTGGATTTATTTGTAATAACAATTCACAGCTTTGCCTCATAAATGGTTTTAAGTATAGTAAGCACAACACTGCAACTAATGAAATCATGTTGGGCCTTTACAAAGATTAATACTACAGATTTCAACATCTCGGTCCCATCATAATTGATTGATTTGATAAAAAGCACTAAAGAAAGCTATTGCAAAAGCCATGCAGCCAAAAAGGCCGGAGGCACACAATATTTCTTTCCTTCTGCAAAT
>OMNM01014909.1:3512-22884 GCA_900302745.1 Parablennius parvicornis | reverse complement strand
AGCTCCACAACCAGCTTTTATTGAGAGGGAAGAACCTCTGCTGAAACAATCCCCTCCAGACTGCTATTCTGCTGCCATATGGCACACCTCTGTCTGTGTACTCAGCCAAAACAAAGACAAAGCTGTCACCGAATGCTAAAATCGACTCCCAATGCGTTCGCCTCCTACAAATTTAGCAATTCATTTCAGTGCCATCACAATTTATGCCATGAGCACAACACACACAAAACAAGGAAACATATCTCTAACAAGCCTTTAATCAACAACTAAAGGGTCATTTTGCAGACATAAATTTAGCCATGTTCATGTTATAGGCTTCATTTTCAGTCTCATTTAATTTTTTCAGGCACTAGGAGTAATATTTCTGTATGTGCATTGAATCTCTAGTGTTACTTTGGGCCATGTCAGCAGTGTGTCTACAAGGACATTAGTGAGAGATCACTTACTTTGTCCACAGTGTCACAGAATATCATATAGTACAACTCCCAATACCTTATGTGTTGACAATTATTGGTCTCCAGAGGATGAACCACATTGAATCCAGTGATATTCTGAGATTTTTCTTTCTTTCATTTTTCTTTTCTGGGATGGGCACCACAAATGCTTCTAAAAATTACCATAATTCCATTAATCACATTAGTATTCTTAAATTGAAACCACACAAATGTTTTTGTTGACTATCTATTGCACAATTTGTGTAAACACTTGTTTTGAAATATCCTGATCAGGATATTATTGCAACACACGAGGATGGACAATCCTCACAGAAAATATTTTAAGTTATCTTAAATAAAACTTTGTTCCAGGTCTCAATATAACAAAAAAAAATGCATACATAGATTCTTTGCCACTAAAATCACAAGAAGACTACCTATCTTGTATATCCATGACATCATCATGTTGTAAACAGTTTTGTTCTGCTCTCAGCTCCACAATGGAGAAAATAATCAAATAGATTACTCAATGTTGCAAAGGTGGTCTTCAGTTTTAATGTGAATTTCGACTTAAAAAAAAAAAAACAACAAAAAAAAAAAAAACAGTTAGCAATATAGTATCATTATTACATCTAACATGGATGTTATAGATCATTGATTCCCAACCCGAAGTCCAGGACCCCCTGGGGGAGCCAGTTATCGCGGCCAGAGGCTGAGGATGTCAAAATTAGATTTACACCTCAAAGGAAAATACATTAAGACACTTAATAGAATATAGAGCTGAAATGAGAAACTGCTGAATGCTTTCACTTTGAAGGCCTCTGCTTATTTATGTTGATGAATGTGGGTGTGTCTGACAACATTAGCTCAGGGGCAGGAGAGGACGTCTGCTGCATTTCTACAAAGCAATCAAGGGGGGATACATAATGCTGACAAAGAAGGAAAGACATATTATCCACATTGTAATTCTAATTTTCATCTGGATCGGGTTTCCACGAAACAATGTGAACGTAGTATCTTGCTGATTGATACATGTATGAATAAAACTTTGGTGAAGATTTGTCATGTCACTTTTGATGTGATTCTCATTTGAGACCCTAGAAATTAAAATCCGGATCCAGATTCAGACCCGGATCACTTCCAAAATGTAATCAATTGTTCTATAATCTAATATCTATCTGTGGTGGAAATTTGGTGAAGATCTGTCAAGTAGTTTTGCAAATTTGCTTAAGACAGTAAAACGTGAAATCCGGATCCAGGTCCAGATCCGGATCAATCCCAAAATTTAATGGAGTCATCTGGGGCCAAAGATCCGGCTCTGGTGAAAATCCATTCAGTACGTTTAACGTAATCCTGCTAACAGACAGACAGACAAATAAATCAATAAATACACGCAGGCGATTTTATTACGTCTTTGTCGGACGTAATAAGAGTGAATAAAATTTAACCTTCTAGTGTTTGTAGAATTGCACAGAACAGCAACCATCAAAGAAAATATTTAATGCCCATTTTTCACAGAGCAAGGATGGCACAAGTACAACCTGAGAGACATACAAAGTGTAAATCATGTGTTATATCTATTCAAGCCCATAACAACTTTATCACCTGTTTCACTCCAGAAGGAAACGTGTTTGTTCAGCTCTGCTACTGTCAGTGTGATTTACTGCACAAGATGCACAAATAGTTTCACATTATATTCCTAAACATCATGGAGTAAAAGAAAAATAAAATCTTCCAAATGAAGACAATGTTCAAAGTAGGTGGAGGAGGAGGAGAAGGTTGGAGAAGGAAAGACACCTAAATAAATTATTTCTAAGTTGACTTACTGTCTAATACATGCAGACACACAACCTAATGAACCAGACATAAGGAGAACGTTTTTCCTTAAATGGTTTCTTGCAGCTGATGCAGGGCTAAACCAGGGAAACACATTGTAACAGGCAGCATTTATCCTGGTATTCCAGAGACCAAAGAGCAGACTCAGAAAGACATTACATGCAAGTAATTGAAAGAAACGATGTGTTAAAGGTACAAATTGCCCATCATTTCTCCTTTATGATACTGTTACATGTGCAATTTCTTATCAAGCTTTTATGTGAAAATAATTGCTGCACTAATGACTCACTGTGCTATTTTTTTACAAAAAGTCACAGTTATCATCAGAAAAAAGTGAGATGTACCCACTATTAAAAAAGAAACTTCAATAGTGATATTTCAAAAAGTCTTATTCCCTCTGCATTCATCCATCTTTTATAAAACATTGGGTCATTGATATTCAAATTATAAAACGCTACCACAAGCCAATTTTATTGAAATATTTTACAACCAGATAAATACTTCAAATAGATAAATTACAGTCTTTATAGCTCTTAGTTACTGCAGCCAAAACAATTCGTACACCGACCTGAGCAAAAATGCTCCAATACATCAGTTCCTTCTCACGTTTTGGGCTTTTTCACACAGACCGGTAATTTAGAGTTTATAAATGTCTTAAAACTGTCAAACATGCAGCAACCTGGATGGTGTGTTAGAAACAGTCAGAGTTGAATCTGACACCCTGGACACATCCCACACTTCTAATGGTCACAATCCTTGCTGCAGCAGAAAACGAGAGAGCTGCAGGTGGTGTCACATCACAATACAAATAAAGGATCAAAACACCGGGTTGAACGGTAACAGCCAGAGACTGAATCACTGTCACTCAGTGAATACATTTCACAATACTACTGCCAGCCTACAGAGCTGATAATACATCTCTGATCTTCTGTTATGAATCATATCAACCTTTCAGATCAACTGTATCAAACCTGTTTTCTATTCTCTGTGTCAGAACAAATGATGCAGAAGCTCCGTTTAATTTTTAGTCACCAACATCTCAGAGCAATCTCAGAAAACCAGGAGGTTTCCAACTCATTTTTATTCTAATTGATTAATTTTTTTCCTTTTAACTGTTTAGTTGACACATGTTCCTATCTTTAATTCACCACTATTTATTGCCACTGTTTGTTGATGTCCATGTTTGTTAATATAAGGCACTCTGAATGGATTTTTTGCCAAAATGTGACTAAAAGGAAGCTGCACATTGCTTTGTGCTTT
The DNA here is from genome assembly GCA_900302745.1 of Parablennius parvicornis. Classification (NCBI taxonomy): domain Eukaryota; kingdom Metazoa; phylum Chordata; class Actinopteri; order Blenniiformes; family Blenniidae; genus Parablennius; species Parablennius parvicornis. The sequence continues at coordinate 19,354 of OMNM01014909.1, read as the reverse complement.
GTGTCGGTTGTGAGACCCAGGCTTGGTAAAAACCCAAGCACAATTATGATGTAAGCACAACAATTTTGATACCGTCTAAGTAGTACACAATAAAAGGCTAAAAAAAGAATTTGTATTAAGCTGTTAAATGACAATGTTCTTTCTAAAAAAATTTAAAAAACGCATTACAAACTGACCATTAATAGCAAACACTACACCACTGTTACCAATTTTAATAAAAACACATTAGGTAGAACAAGAACCTGCATCGGACAGCTGTCTTTGTGTCTCTCTGCTTGTTGTGTATCGACACTGGCTAGCCTCTTTGTCTTCTGTGTGTGTTCATCTATCTCCTCTCCAGAGACACTCATCTCTTCTGACTGTTGCGTTGACACACACACAAAGGAAAAGGAGACTGATTGCATGCATGAATGGCCGTTAGTGTAATCTGCAGGCCCAGACACACGTGGGACAACGGGAGCCACCCTGGCCTTTATTTGATGCCAAGATGGAATAAAATATTGACTGATGGATGATAATATATATATATATATATACACATATACATATACACACACACACAGCTTTTTACAAGAAAAAAAAAAAACACTCTGTCCAAAGAAAAAAAATAAAGACTCATATCAATAGACTCAGATGTATGTATGTCAACATTTACATTTAGAAGAAACATCCAGTCCCCCTTATTTCAGCATCTCAGTGCATCGCTGCACACAGCTGTCTCAAAGCACCTTCACTCGTTGTCTTTCTCAGGTTTCATTAGCGAGTTCATTGAACTGTAAGCGATGGCACACCTCAGAGTGAGTCCACGCCAAGACTCTTTTGAACAAAAGATAAAAGCGAGGAGCGACGCACACGCGGAATGAACAGACCTTCTGGTTTCTCAGTGCAGCTTAAGTAGCCATCTTCAGAAACTCCAGCCACATCTGTGTATGCGTGAAAGGATCATATAATTCTCTAAGAGCTGCACACTCACTGGCAAAAGTGCAGATGGCTTTTCATAATGACCACTTTCATTATGCTGCACGAGATCAGCCAACCTCCTCTTGGTAAGTAAAACCAACCAATGAAACGGTCACTGGGATCTTGTTGCTTCACAAGTGGAAAACTCATCTTTATTAATGCAGACTAGCTCCTCTTAGAGACCGGGAGCGTAGTGAATCTTCCCCCATTTTCAGGCAGTAAGAAAGTATTAGGAAATGTTTTCACTGCTGCTGTTTAGGGAAACCCACACATTTTGAAACAATGATGACTTGTAGGCATCAATCAATCCATCCATCTACTAAAGCCACTTTACAGCCTTGGTTAACGTTCATGTTACATTTTTCAATCTTGAGTGATGAGAAGAGGAATTGTTAGATCAGGCAAAGTTCTAGATTCAGTCAATGTACTCAGCTGTTGTGGCAAGAAGCAATTGAGCAGCCGTCTGTTGGACACGTCAATCTGCAATCTACCCTCTTTTTGACAATCGGGAGCTCAGTCAGCAACATTTTTTTTTCACCCTTCACATTACAGGTTACAAAGGATGATTTGATTTGTATCAGCAAAATCAAGTGAACAACTAGTATAGTTCGTATGAAGATTGCATTTTAGGAGGGATTCTGGTAAAATGGGATGACCTGGCATGTTAAAGCAACCCGAGTGAAAATACAACATGTGTTTTCAAGAAATTTCTATAAATAGGATTCAAAAAAGTCTTTTTTTTTTCTATTTGATGGGTAATCACAGGATGGTTTGAACATCGACAGAAACTAGCTGTTACTGTCCCAGTTAGAACACTTGTAAAGTCTGACATGTCAACAATACCATCAAACCAGTTGAACAGCAGTGCAAAGACCAGATTCAACAATGATACAATGAGTAGGTGAGTCTGCTACAAAGACAAACAAGACACAGAAGCATGGGAGGAAACATAGGACAGATGAAAAAGAAGGGGCGGAATTGCCATCATTAGCTCAAAAAATCCTGCAGAGAAGCTGTGTGCAGCTGAACTGCAGGCCTAATGATATAGACGTAGAGAAAGGTGACCTGTGGAGCTGGCGAGGGCCAGATAAAATAGGGGCATAGCAGGAGGACAAAAGGCTGAGAGGATGAATACGTCTCATAAATTATCATTTGAAAAAACTCAACAAAGTCTTATTCGAGAGCTGAAGAGCAAACAATCTAAATACATCTCACTCATTGTCAGCGCTATTCTCTTTATCTTTCACTACTTTGGCTGGATTGGCTACAATAGACTGTCACAGCTGTCGGACTGCATCAGATTTCAGCTTAGCACCTGTCCTTTGAGCTGAGGACACCCATAGTATTAATCTCCGTCACAAATCAATGATTTTATTAAAGAGAATACTTTGCTGTGCATGAGCATAACAATTATCATAATAACACTTTAAAATCCTCAAAAAAAATATGCTGCGAATTATGTTTGAAGACCTCTGCAACCTAAAACAAGCGTAGTTTTGGCATTTTACACTTGAAGCTTATCCCCGTGCTTTCTCTCATTAGTCTGCGGAGGCACAGAGCCTTGAAGTACAGAGCGAGACAAAGGCTGGATTCTGTCATACAGCAGAGAGCCCGGAGGCACAAAGACAAACAGGAGCAGGGCGATGAGGAGAAGTAGACAGAAGAGGACAAAAAGTAAAATCTGCCTATGTAAAACAGCCCCGTGAAAACTGTTTCATTAAACTTCCTGAACCAATGCAGCCTACTAATATGATCACAGGTGTAGTGAAATTATATATTTTTTACAAATGGCAAATAATCCAAACTCATTTTGAACTGAAAACTTTGATTCTTTTTATTTCTTTTTCTGCATCTTCTGCAAATATAAGCTGAAAGTCAGTTTCTATTGGAACTGATATTATGATTATTGTGACCTCTTTTATCACGTCACTGCAAAGCTGTGATGATCGACCTTCTACTGGTCACCAAATGTAAACACAAGCGAAGTTACACAACCAAAATTGCTTTGCACAACACCAGTCTCATTACAGCACATAATCCAATATCCAATATTAAAGCTGTTACTTTGTCCTCTTCCACTAAATGCTAGTTCTGACATAATACTGCAATTAAAATTCTGTTTGATTCTAAATTGCACACAAACTTTCTAAGGCAGGATTTGGAAATGATTCCTATCTGATTAGCTCTGAGGCTTGTTGTGATGGTGTGTCAGTTTTGTGCATCATGACTGCAGGTTACAAACAGCCTTCATTATGTGCAACTGATCAAAGCTTAACATGACATCGTTTTTTTTTGCCTGTTTTACACGAGCTGAGCAAATCCCAGCCCCTTGCATTTTCACTCCCTGCCAGGAGTTGCACTGCACCGTGCTAACTCATTTATGAGCCCACTGAAGTATGTAAATATAACCAACAAGCTGTGCAATCTATTTGCATTACTATGGCTGCAGGCTATCTACTTTTAACTTTAACCTGGCTCTGAGAAGAGGACAAGATCACCAGCCCCTGGACTGCTTTTATCCACTTTTCACAATGGCAAAACAGTCACAACAAGGAAATAGTGCTCTGGCATGGTGCTTAATATTCATGCTTTCAGGTGCAGAAGAACCTCAGGCCCCCCTCTCGGTTTCTCTTTGTCACACAATACATCCCAGGGAGCACAATGGAGGGCTCAGCAGACTGCTCCCGACACACTGACAGACTGCCTCCATGCTCTCCATCAAGCACATACACGCACAAAGAGACACAGGGGAATAGAGAGGACCAGTTGGTTAGACTGGGGTCTGCAACCTTCACCTGCATTATTATTATTAGTATTAGTATTATCATTATTATCAGGCTCTTTAGTAGTTGCTCCCTGTAGCTTTCTCAAACTTGTGTTGGAATCAAAATGGTAATGTTTTTAATTTTGTGGCCCCGTTTTAAGAAGGCACTCTTATCTATTATCTAACAGTCTGAGGTAGAATTGTCACACATATAGAAAGATTCAACACTTTGTTGCTTCCCCACATCACTGGGCTGCAGCCTTTCACTGCTGATGATAAATGTTGAGTTTCTGACTGCACCTTTAACGATAAATAAATCTGAATACACATTTAGTTTTAAAGACCATTAGGACGAAATTGTGTAATTCAACACAAACTGACTATTTGTTTTCACTGCCATTGATGACAGTTTACTTGTTTGACATGTGGAGAGTAATAAGGTAAAGACGAACTCAAGAAAATAATGGTGAAAGTTGTTTCAGCTGCAGTTGCAAAAATCGACTAACATATTTAAAATAGTAATGAAATGTCTGTGGCTTTTACTTGTAGTTCTTTATTTCATGGATGCAATTCTAACAGTTTAGACCAACACAAACTAGTTTGTAACAAAAGTAGCAAAAGACTCATTTTGACAGCTTGTCTCATCTAATTAGTCTTTTTAAAGCGTGAAAACAAAGCAGATGAAAACGAGTTTAATTGCTATGTAGTGCTTCACTAAGGGGTCAGACTGAGAAACATCAATGAAACACAAAGGTGATCTGCATCGCATAAATATGACACTCCAGCCATTTCATCACCAACAAGAAGCCACTGAAAAGTGACTGCTCCCTCATGTCAAATCCTCTTATCAGGGAGCAAAGAAGTCTTGAGGGTCAGGCCTATCCTGGCCCACTCTGCCATGAAGAAAGACACTACACTGATGTAATCCTTAATCACAACCAGCCACGCGCCACAGGTTTAGCAAATTGTGACGCCAGAGTGTAGCGATGATGGGAAACACAAGCGACGTTCTCATGAGATTACTTCTCATGAAAAATTCAGTCGTAGCATACATTTTAATCATTTATATGAAGCATAGCAACAGTGTTAACCATCGTCTGAGGACACATATGTGCAGACATGTGCATGAACTTTTGGCCAAAAAGACTCTTGATGTACAGTGGACCACTGAGTGAACATTTCTGAGGGTCCCCACAGTGTGAAGTCAGCAAAATGAGAGACCTTCACACATCACATATCTCTGAACTGTCACTCTGCATCATTGTTTTACGTCAGCTACGTTCAATGATGTTGTTTTTTTTTCTTCTTTCTTCTTCTCAGTCATTGTTAATAAAAGACAATGTGGTCTGATGGCAGCAAGCTTCAAAGTGAAGCACCTCTCAATACACACAGATAAACTGCAATCCCCCGGCTGCCTCCTCAAAAAGATGTAAGCAGCTCTCAAAACTACCAGTTACACTTTTTTTTTTCCAATTGCTTTCATGAAACAAAGAAAAACCAAATTTGTTCAATGCATTAATGCATACATATTTCATGGCTTACTTTTGTGGTACACTTTATTAAACTGATATTTTCTCAGATAAAACACAGTCTCAACTACCAAAAGAAAACACAATCAACTTTGTTCCTCAAAAGAATGATATAGTGTTGTGCTTTTGTTGTGCTGCTAATTAATGGGAAGCAAGCACAACAACAAAACACAAGTAACTTTCAGGATGTGTGATATACTAACATGGCTAAAAGAGAAGCTATGAAAATCTGCTCTGGATAAACAACCCCAATTTCCAATTGTCTTGAATTAATCAATAATGCATCTCGGTAACAAGCAAATTGGAATAATGTTTGAGTTTGCCTCAGGAGAAAAGATACACAAATGTGAGCGTATTTACTGGGTGAAGAAGTGGTCTTGGTTTTTTTTCAGAAGTGACAAAAATGTGAAGCACAGATGCTGATACTCAACCTGACTCTTGGCTGCAAACTTACATTAAAATCACAGTGCAAAAGAAGCCTGAGGGCAAAAGAGGATTTCAGGCACTTCCATCAACCTGCAATTACACGTGGAGTAAATGCAGAGAGCTGCATAATGATAAGTGCCCACTTTTCCTCCCCCAAACATAGTGGTCAGATCCATAATTCATTACAGCAAAACTTAACTTCCTGCATTACTGCTGCAGCTGCTTTAAAACGATATACACGCTTCTTGCCCTTCTTTTGGTAGCACTGCCCAGCTTTAATGAATGTCTGTTTCGTGCTTTTAAATGTTTGCTTTAATTGACTTCATTGTGTAATCCTACGAGATTTGTAAACAAGCGTTACCATCATTATAGACAGGGAATGGGTGATAGTGAACATGAGGAAGGAATAAATGTGAATATGGAGCCTTGAAAAAGTTCAAATGAAGGATCAGAGTGTCATGAAAGTAACCCTTGTGGGAATATAATATATGCACTCTGGAAACAGGAAAAGACAGGTTAAAAGGGCCAGTAGGAGATGTGCAAAAGACAGTGAAAAGCTTGTGAAAGACTGAAAATATATGACCTGCCTGTGACTTAACATTCTCTTGCTTAGTTGTCCTGGTATCCGGGGTGATTTTAGTTTTTGGCAGGTCTAAAGCCTGCGAGGAAGGAGGGGCAAATTTTGAACCAAATGGGGAAAAAGCTACAGTGATGTGGCTGGTCAGGTGGATTATTCAGCTCCCTCCCCAGGCCTGGTTAGACAGAAAGATGCCAGACAGCCAACAACATAGCTGGAGCATTCTCCTGTTACACTCCGTTCCCCTCCTTCCCTCCTTCCAACCCTCATGACGTCAACCGCCCAAACCACACGACTCTGCTGCAAACAGCACACCTGCTGTCTTCGCAGTCCATCTGGCCCAGCTCCATCTCTTGCTCGGTTATCCAAAGCAGAAATGCAAGTCTGTTTACAACCTGGGCACACGGTCCCAGTCCTACAGTAATTGCAGTATCCGTGTCACGCTTTCTCATGGGGGGGGGAGCGACCGCAACATCGCCAGCTGATGACAACAGAGATTAAAGTGACAAGAACTGTGTTCGTCTTATTAATGTTTCATTGATCCATATCACAGGTTAAATGATTCCTGGGTATGCCGTGGAGAGCCTTTGGAGTGTCTACATGTTGCTGACTAGTAGGAGTATTCTCCCAGGAGTTTCTCACATCCCTTTTCTACAATCGCTCGGTCTTGTGATTGAAGTGACAGGCCCCTCTCTCCTACAAAATCTGCATCTTTTTTAGAAAAACAGCGTGAGCAGAAAACTACTCAGCCATCAAAAGCCAGGCTCAAAGAAGCGAGACAAAAGGGAAAGGAACACATCTTATTAACAGGCCCAAGGTTTCGTTTCAAACTTCAATACAATGTACCTTTGCTGACAATAGCTATAGTGTAAATAATGTAACAAGAAAAATGTGCAAATACAGAAAATATGTGACTGCAATGGCATGTTTGGATATGAGGGGCTGCATAGTGATACTGTGGTCAGCACTCTCACCTCACAGTTCAATTGTGGAATGTGACACGTGTATGTGAGGAGTTTGCATGATCTTCCTGTGTGTGCATGAGGACTCAAGTTTTCTCTCACAGTTCAGAAGAAAGCTTATCAAGTTAATTGATTTAGGAGGACATAAATGATGTAAATTTCATGAAGGTGTGATTGTATATGGTTGTCCAGCTCTCTGTGTTTGCCCTGGCAATATGTCCAGGGTGTACTCTGCTTTAACATTGTGATTGGCTACATCACACTATGACGGAAAATTACAAAAAGCAGTATTGAAATTAGATGTGGATATGTTTCAACCAGTGTGTTATGATTGAGTAACTTCAGAAGCCTATTTTACTCATGTATGCCTGTAAGGGTTCAGCGATTCCACAGTAACTATGCAAAATACCAACAAGCAATTCAGTAAAACGCAATCACAAGCTATATGACAAGACTTTTTTTTTTTTTAAAGAAATAAAGAAACAAACAGACATACTGAGTGATTGCCCTCAGACTGTAATGTATTTTTGGCAGTCTCCAGGTTGATTATGAGGGTATTACTACAATTGTCCCAAATCCTGCCACCAGATTCATTAGTGACTGAAGCAATAAGCATCATGTGAGGCAAGCATATCTCCTAAATCAGGGTAAAACAATTTGAATGGGCCAAAGAAGAAGACATTTCTATTATGTGTCTGGGTTGTATTGTGGTTGTCACCACCAGCACGCATGCAGTCACTTGCTGTCCCTGCGCTCCTTCCTGCACTTCCGTCCCTGTCTGCCAGGTCAGACTCAATTACGGCAACACAATGCAGGAGCTGTGCAGAGTGAATAAACAGGTGACTAACCTGAATGGTGCACGTATATTCCGTATCGTCCAGCAGTCTGACCGTGCAGTTGTATTCCCGTTCGAGATTCCTGATGCTGCCACTCATGAATCGGCTCAACATCTTCTCAGGGAATCGCCGCTCTGCGTCTCCGGGACCAGAACAATAAAAACTCAACGGCAGCGCTGCAAGTGAATGTCACATTGACCACGATCCCGGGTCCGCGGAGCGACCAGCAGCCACGGATTGAGCCGCCGAAGCGTGCACCATTGTCGTCCCGTTAAGTTTCGGTACGGTGGGCCCGTGTAAACAGCAGAATCAGAGGATGCCCGCATCCAGATCCAGATCCAAATCCAGGTCCAGGTCCAGAGGCAGCTCAGCCCTGTTGTGAGTCTGTGGTGGAGCGGAGGATTATCTCCCACCATTCACCGCCGCCACTTCAGCGAAGCGGGCGGAGCCCAAACAAAACTGACGTGAAAGTCGACCAACTGGAGTGTGTCGCGTTTTCTCTCTCTTTAAACTTCAAATATGTATATTTTTTCTCTTCCCTAGCAATTTCTTATCAAGCTAAGATGCATATTTCAAATAAAATGATGTTTCTGTAATACTCCTCAAATTATCAAATCAATGCTTACATTCATAAGACTGATATGAATACATTTATGTGTGCGATAAATATTTAATAGTAATTTTATGAGGTTCCAAAGCAGTGTCAGGTCACGATCATCCAGTACTCTAATATAAACCGTGAGCTTTCCTTATCGGCTTTGTAAAGTAGCCAAACACATGATGAGATGACCTGAAAACTCTGGGCCGGTGGTTTCTCAGACAGCGCGTCCTCTGCTGAGTGGGTTTTCTTTTAACGTGTTATATCGCCACCTAAAGGTCACTTCTTGTCATTGCATTTCAATTATTGACAGGTAATATTTTGTTGTGCCGTTAGGAAGATGCTACCAAATACCCTTTAAAGCTTCAGGGAAAAAGAAATTAATATTAGGGTTTGAGGTAATTCTCCTATAATGTACAACACAAATCACAAGCAATAATGAATTATTGCAAGGCTAGTTCTAAGACCGAGGCATGTATTCTGAAAGTCACTGTGCTTTGTATTTACAATTACATAAATGATATGAATATAAAACTCAATGTATAGTCTATTATAAATGTAATCTTGAAACGAAAATTCAAAATCTAGCCCGCTTGGTGTGGTACTGCCGTGACCCGGATTCGAACCGGGGTTGCTGCGGCCACAACGCAGAGTACTAACCACTATACGATCACGGCGAGCTAACCGGGACTGGTCCGGCAAAGTCAAACTCTCTGTAATTCTACATAGATCTGGAATACCTGGGCTAGAGTCTTTGTATTGTTTACCAGAATGAATTATTTCTACTTTTATGAGTCTACCTAAAGTGTAGCTAAACATTTTAGCTCACGCATTGTCTCATTTCAAGAGCCATTGAATTGTATATCACATGCTGGCATGATCTGTTACTTAAACATAACTTTGTCAAACGTTGCATTGATGTGTAATTTTATGTGGTATTTATTTTTGCTAGATTTCCCTTGCTTTTTTAATATTGTGTACACAAAACCTTAAACTTTTGCTTTTAATTCAGCCGAAAAGTTAATTTTTATCAGATAATAATCCCTAATTAACTGACAAATCATATTTTATTAATCCCCTTTCCCCAAGGCCATTGGGGAAATTCCTTTTTCCACATTTACCCAACCTATTTCTAGAATGCGGTGGGCAGCCACATTAGGGCACTCTGAGGAGCTGATGGGAGGTCAAAGGTCAAACTCAGGGACCCAGTGTTGACCAGTCCGCTGTGGGATTCAAACCTGATACCAAGTCCCAGTCTCTGACCTCTAGTGCTCAACTGCCCCATTTATGTCTTACTTTACATGCAACTGTGGGAGGTTCTTTTGTTTTATTGTTTTTAAGTAAATAATTTATTGTGCCTTTAAAACTCTGACCAACCAACAACTCCTTTGGCGCAATTAATAACATGATGATTATTACTCTGCTGAATGTTGCCTTGTGCAATCAACATAAAATGTAGATGAAAATACAAACTAAAATCAAATGTGGAATTTCATTTTTCTGTGTTGATGGCATACCCTTTACAATAAATTCAGTTGAACGTCCATAAATACAGTATTGATTGCAAAAGGTACTCAAACACACTTTTGTTATGTATATCGTACGGATCTATCATGTTAATTCAACCTCGTCTTCAGAAATCACCTGGGAGCACTTGCAAAGTAGTAGCCTCTAGAGTTCAGCATGTTTAATAATGTGACTCTCTAAGTGATCATCCCAATGCTAACAAAATAACCAAGGATTTATTATGACAATGAAAAATATACACAATTTAAGTAAACTACACAGTTCTTCTCTCCTTAATAAGTTAAGTGTCAAACCTCAAAATATGTTACTCTGTGTCCATCATGTTTGTGATGTTTCAATTTGAGGTTATGCTACTTACACTGATCAAAAAGAACTTCTAATAATGTCCAAACGTTTCTCATAGCCTTCATGAAAATGGGAAGAAATAATGTTTAATGCTGTTTTACAGGTTCCACAGTGTTGCAGTGGTTAGCGTCTTTAAGGCTTAAGGGCCTCTCTCATGTGGAGTTTGCATTTTCTCTTGGTGGGTGCATGGATTAACTCTGGGTATTTTGGTTTTTCCCACAATCAAGCATGTGTTTGAGATTAAACAGTTACTCGAAATCTTTTGCACAGGAGTGGGTGTGACTGTTTGGTCCCTGTGATGGACAGGCGACATGTCCAGGGTGTACTCTACTTTCTCAGTGAGCTGGGATTACTTCCAGCTTCTCCACCGCAGCCATAATTGGAGGAATGGCATCAATAGAAGATGAATGGATGCTGATTTGCTTCACACTCTTGCCTCAGTCCAGCTTGATGAAGGTTGGACAACATACCCTTATTTGATAGCAAGTTATTTTTGTTTGTAAAGACTATTTCATATTTCACCCACTGGATAATTTACTAATTTCCCCCCACACCTTTGTGTGAAAAGTTGCACAGAACAGCAGACAAAACTTTTTTTCTAGAACTTTGAAAGTCAAATATTACTAAAGGAAATGTATTTGTCTTTATTAGATAAATTAACAGTGAATAGTTCATTTGGTAAATAAGGACAAAAAGTTTGCCACTGATTAAAAACAAAAAAGTGAGATGAATAATGCTTGAGAAACATTTAGCAATTTAGCAAACATATTGTTAATGTCTTCCAACACTGAGCTAAGAAATAAAGATTGGTTACACCAGCCAATAAAATAACTATTAGTCACTGACTCATTGTCATCATCAATCACAGAAATATTATGTGCATGATCAGTAACTGTACAAACAAAAACATTTCATCAAGTATTTACAAAAGTAAGACCAGAAAGTTTTGAAATCAAAGATTCAGGTGCTGGAGTTCACTCTCATCATTCTCTTCAGGTTCATTGCTCCATGTGACTCCAACTTTAGCAGCACATTCTGCTTTTCTCGTGAAAGGGCGACACTGACCAGCCAGAGTCCGATGCAGCCATTGTTTGTGGTTTGAAATGTCCATGCTTTGAGCACTAATGCCATCTTGGCTCTTATCTTGTCTCTTGTCTGTCGCTGCTTGATTTCTTTTGTAGAGTTTACAGGATGACACAAGAGGCATTCCTATGTCCACCTTCTGGCTTTCTGTGTGCCGTAGCTTACTGTCTTTGTGAGTATAGTGTAAATCCACCTTAATGATCATTGATTCCTAACAAAGAAAAAAAAAATATTACTGTAAGGAAATATACACCTAATGGAAGCAAGATTCAGTTACATCCTTGAATGCATACCTTGAGCTTCTGAATATTGCAGAGTCTCAGAGTGCAGTCTGGGTTGTCAGAAGACTGGAATAGTAGCGAGTCCATTTCCTCCGACCTGCCAGACCTGGAAAATATGTCTTCCATTGCCTAGGAAATAAAAGCATCAGCAGTTGTATTAATTTACATTCTGTGTTTGAGTACTATAAAACGTTGAAAGACTCCAGTATTTGTGCGTTTGACACTGTTGACAACGTTGTAACAAATTACATGTCAGCCACTAGATGTCGGCATAGTCCAAGATTGAGTCGTCAAACCAATGCTGGTATTGCACAAGAGAAATGCAGCAGTTTTTTTTTTTTTTTTACTGCTACTTCCTGCTTTCTCTGACTTCAAAACATGCTGCAAGCCTATATATGGGCAGAACTTCCTCAGGCATGTGAAACGTAACTGTGAATGGTCAATATTGAGCAATCGCTTCTGGCTGATGGAAAGCGACAGCATTGAACCATGAGTAGAGTGGAATTTATGATGCAGATACAGGTTGCAGTTTTCAAACCCAATGATGTCTTTCAAAAAGAATGAGATCAGCTACACACACAAACTCTAGGATATTGATACACACACTACATATGATAGTTTTGCAGCAAAAGTACAAAAGTAAGTATTTACAGGTATGCTACTTAGGGCGACAGCGCAGTCCTGGGTTTGATTGCCGAGAGTCTTGATGGTGGCAAAAGCTTCCATGACGTTAGAGAACAAAGCAGAAAAGCTGACTTCCACTTCTACTCCACAAAGAAATATCAGCCGTTTCTTCCGTGGCAACTCTGAAAGGACACATGAAATTGAAGACGACAAAAGATTTGTACAACATTGTTCCTGGTGACTGTATTTTTAATCATGATTATTTTGCAGAACTACCGATGACCCACATGAGGAACTGTTGCTTTAGTAATTCACGCTATAAAATGATACCTTCTGTGTAGTCTAATGGTGACTCGGCACTAAACAACCATTTCAAATCTTTTAATAAGGGTTAGTCTGCTTTGTCAAAAAGCGCGTCCTTTTATATATCAGAAAATTAAACATTGTAAAATGAGCCAGTTTCCCATTTGATCTTCCATAAACAATGAGTTGCTTCTTAAATGGGACTGAAAATATAACCAGTATCTGCATGTGTCTACATTTGTCAGATATTGCATTGTCAGAGGTGTGAAGAACCCTGGATGATCTCAGTCCTACCTCAGTGGTTTATGTGATGAAAAATCTATCTAGACTTGGAATTTTCTCACTGTGACAATATTTAATCCTACCTAAGTTAAAGAAAAAAATAACACAGTTGTGAGAGGGTTTTCTCAACTTACTATTTGCTTGTCTCCAGCAGTAATCTCGCAAGTGCAGTTCTCTCGTGTGGCCGGTGGACTGAACTTGATCTGCGAGGGATCGAGGTTCCTTTAGTGTGTGTTTGATCTCCACCGCTTGTTTGCCTGTAACCAGAGGGTCTCTGCCTAGATCTAAAATAAAGAAATGGCAAATATCAAGGTAAATGTAGTGGCGAAGCTGTAAAAATACATTAGAGTTTTTACTGAGTATTCACAGCTTTTATTGAATCATCAAACTGCCTAAATTGTGCAATAGGAGACAAATAGGGAACAAGTGAGCTTTAGAAAACCGAGTCACATTCATGTGAAGAGTTCTGAGGCAGGAATGGAAATTAAAATAGTGAATATTTCACAGTATACGTCATTCAATAATTAGATCACTTAAGTTGTAGTAAAAAAAACAAAAAAAACAAATGCCTCTCTTCATTGCATTCAAAATACATCATCACTAAAAGGATAATAGTTAAACCAGCTAAACCAGGTTGAAGGAATCTGACATAAATTGATGATGGCATTTGGCAATATTTAGCATTAAAACCGTTTTTGTTCCGTTTTTAAATGCAAAGCTCCTACAAGAAATGATGGATCATTGTTCCATAGTCTGTATCACAAAGTCACGAACAGGCTAGGGAGATACGTAGCTTCTCAATAAATGATGAATACAAATGAAGAATGTGCTCTAACGTTCCTTTATCCGATAATACATTTGTTCATCTAAATATGTCAAGCTACACACAGATTACTGTCAGCAGGGTGTCCTGTCCTGCTCACACTGATTTGTGAGTGACCCCTGGAGAGCAGTGGCATGATGTGCTCAAACGGCAGAGCAGCTGTCTTGGACTCAAGTTTCTTGCTGTTCTCTAGCCAACCGTGTGAATTTCCAAAGAATGAGGTCACATGCTGATGATACCTCGAAAAAATTATATCTACCAAACACCCATCACAGAGACAAACATAGTCCTAAGACTGAACAACTTGATCATTCCTAGCCCCCTGCTATTTTTAAGTCCTAAAGTGAAAAACATTAACATGGGTTCTAGCAATTTGTCTGATGTCCATCCAGCACTACTAAAAGAACCGCTTGTTCGCTTTGCTCCATCATCATTCATAAGAGAGTAGAAATAAAAACAAACATTTATATGTATCTCAGATTGCAATGGTCTCAAACATAAAACGATCTGGTTGCACCACCGTTCCCTACAAAAACCACACCCATCATGCCATCTGAGATTACTTCTCGTTTGATTTTTTTTCCTTAATTCCTATCATTCTCCAAAGTAAAATCAATGAAATCAGGACTCACCTTCAGACACTTTCTCTAAAACATGAGTAATTTTCTCAGGCTGGAGGATATGTCTGTTCAAGTACTTTGTGAAGATTCCAGTACTTTTTCCTCCATCCTGAACCTCGAACGCCTCAGCATCTTCACATCTGCAATGTTTATAGACACAACTGTGTTTAATCCAAGTGATTTTAAGAACGTATAACTTTCACTCCCTGCAGATAAGATATTGACTTGATTTCATTTATGGGTGTCCAGTTTAATATACAAAAAGTCACATACGTAGCGTAACCATAAATTGTGTTCCCACTGGGTTTCAATGGCATGATGGCTGAAGGTATGCAATCCTGGTTGTACCTGCAGAAAGTCAAAAAAGACAATGTGAAGAGTGAATCCAACTACCTGCAGTAGTGCAGTAGTAGTAAATTAACAGAAATACATGTGGTTGTTGACATTTTTGCAATGAATTATAAAAAGTATTGCAAGTAATTGCTACTTTCTTACCATTTTCTGCAGGTGTCCAATAAGATAACACTCAATGCAGTTAGCCTTTCTTGCATACTGAACATGACTTTCTGCACACAGACACAGTTTTCAGTCCGGTACGGTTGTGGGGCATCAATCGATACCAGGTAATTCTTCCCGGCCTGCTCATACCCATGCCCCGCATAGTAGAAGAGACCTGTCAGAAGTCACAGAACATAGGGTCTAGTTATAATTTTGGGATCTTAACAGCTGGAATTTTGCACTGTGTCAATGATGCAATTCTGTGAAACGAATTCAATAAGGACACATCACACAGACAAGCAAAAATGTGTTCAGCACAATTCATTTCAGGACATATTCAATATCAGCCTAGCATCTTCAACAAGTTATCAATAAGCAAATTCACAATATCAGACAGTATCACAGTAGCCTGACTCGTTCTTCTTTTAGTTGCGTCATCCCACAAAATTTCATTTTACAGCTCTATAAATACTGTGGGTGATTTTTCAGGTATTTGTAGACTCTACCTGCCTACTTCCTTACACAATACAATGAGTTGGTAAAGGAATATATTGTGAAAAAAATTTAAAATTGAAGCTGCTTACATTTTGGTCTATTACGGCCTAAAAAACACAATATTTCCTAATTGCCCAAAGTGTTACAAGCACTCAAGTCTCAGATAAACGGTCCTGACACTCTCTATCTGCTCACAAGGTCCCTCGAGAATGTATACAGGATTAATCATCTGTGGACTTGTTAACCCTGACAAGCATACAACTGCAGACAGCAGAACAGGGAAGGAAGTTACTGTTTTTCACACCCCAC
>OMNM01014906.1:21510-34188 GCA_900302745.1 Parablennius parvicornis | reverse complement strand
GGATGGGAGAAAGAGAAAGTCAACACTGTAATTTCTTCATTTCTTCAAAGTGCTCCAGCATCGTTCCATTAAAATATAATGAATGTTGTTGACATTAAGCCATTCTGACGCAGTCTCACACTTTATTTCATACTTGTTCACGAATGTTATATCAGCTTGGTAGTATGTGAGCAAAGAACTTCTAAATTGTTCCAATTTACAGTAAAGTTACGAGAATGTCGAATTTACACAAGCTGTTAAGGAGTAACACCAGCCCACGAGTACGTCCAGTGGCAATTTGGAGAACTGCAAGAAGTGTAATTTCATAAGGAGTGTAAAGCTCATTTTATTTCAGGGGCCATATTCAGCCCAGTTTATTCAGCCAGACCTGTAAGATTGTACCATAATAACTGTTGAATTTAATCTTTCAAGTTTTCATTTGTTGCGGATTAGAGTATATGTGATGAAAATGTCTATGTTTTTGCTACAATCTCAACATAAAGCCAATTTCAATCATACCTTCTGATGCAGTGAAATGTCCCAAAATCTTATATAATATCTGTTGAATTGTGTATGTTTTTACATCACTTTGGAGCTAATGCCAATTTGATAGCAACAAGAAAGCTAACTTTCATGGCAGCACCAAAAACATCTCAGCTCGGGTGTCAGTGTGTTGTTATGTCGGGGACTCTTTATGAATTTCTAAAAGAAAACCCAACAACAATGTTTTTTATTTTATTTTATTTTTTCACAATTTTCTTGGTGGTTTGGTGGGCTTGATTGGAGCCTCTTGCAGGCCGGTTTTGGCCCACGGGCCTTATGTTTGACATCTATGATTTAAAGTATGAGAGATATTATCATCCATCCATTTTCAAATCTTTCATCTTAAATCCTATACAAATGACAATTACAACACATTTTTAAGTGAAAGCTCATCTCAGTACAACAATGACCTACAGTTATTACATTTCTTGTATAAGGATCATTAATATTTATTGCAAATTATTATTATTTTTTAAATACATGGTGGTGTTACAGATTTTTGCTTATGAGAAAAGGATAGACATTTGACACCACACTCTTTCATTTAAGTCAAGGGATGAAAAACTATTTCAAGAAAGTCTCAAAACAAAGACAAGGACATTTTCATATCTGTCTTAACATCTGACAATGGACAAAAAGGTGAGAAAAGGGGAGATTTCCCTCATTCCTTATCTTTTTAGCTATATCATAAGAAGCTGAATTCCAGTTTTTATCACCATGTGGAGCTATACATTTCAATTATTTCACTTCTTCACGATACATTATTATTAGTTCCCAAGATTACTTTGAAAAAAAGGTTCAAGTCCTACAAATTAATATATTCAGAACGTCGGCAGTCATCAAAAACGATTCTTTGAGAATTAGATTGGAAAATAAATAGTGCAAATATCAATCTAAATGTACAAATGTACGAAATGTACAAATTTCTATTGTTGAAACTATTCTACATGATGGCATAATGCTTCCGGATGTGTATGGTTTCATTTTCAACCAAAACTATACTGTTGGTCAGTAAGTAATCAGGATATTTCAAAGTTTTCAGGCCTTTAATACTATCTACCGTAATTTAAACATTCGAGCTAAGGTTCACGACACACATTACCCATGGTGCCTTGCGGCTGCTTTGCGACGCACCACGGTTTACGGCATGGTTCCGTCCATGGCGGAATAGCAAAGCGAAATGTTCAACAAGAAGCCTAGGAGAAACTTTCGGCAGAGAAAAGCGAGCTCCGGTGACGACGAGGACCACCAGAAGAACACCGGGGAAGGAGACGAGAATGAGACAGTTATTCTGTCAGCGGTGAATAAACCTCTGAAAGCGATTCAGGGCCGCGGCATCTCCTGCAACTCCAAGCGGGAAGCAACGCGTCCGGAGTCGGAGAGCAGTGATGAAGACGGGGGGACACTGGAAGATACAAAGGAGAAGAAGAAAGACAAGGAAGACGTTTCCAAGAAAGCAAGCTCCATTCTTAGTTTCACTGAGGATAAAGAAGGTAACTACGTGTCAATGTAACCAATGACTGATTACTGCCAGAGCAACGACAGATTAATGTTAGTGGCGGTGGTCACATAATGTACATTAATCTGTCAGCAAAATAACCCTGAAGACTATTCACTGAATGAAGTTAACTTGTGTATGTGATATTGGGAGTTTAATGTGACCCCATTTATATTAATTGATTCCCGCTTTATATTTTGCAGTCGGTGAGGCAACATTTAGATTGAAGAAATCGGCGGATAAAGCGGTGCTGTTCCAAGTGAGGAAGAAGAAGGAGACCCCATCAGCCAAGACGACCAGAGGTACAACAACTGAAACATATCAGAAGCACTAAGTATAGCTATTGCTGAGAGTTATGCGCACCTCTTACTATGGGCGGTAACAAGTTAAAGATAAAAACTCAAGCACTTGATATATAAGGATTCTCCAGCTCTGTTATTACGTTTGGGAGAGAAACGTAAAGACATGGGATAAGTTTTCCATTTGCTTGGTCTTTGTTACTATTAATATCAAAGCAAAGATTTTCACCTTTTTTACCCACTGCTGGTTTCACTGTGGCTCAGTTGGTATTTTGATTCTCCATGTTGCTATTTACATGTGTCAAATGTGTCCTTGGGCAAGCCACTGAACCCCAAATTGCCTCCCTTTAAAATGTTGGGCACTTTCTATGGCAGCTTTCTGTCTTTCAGCTTTCTGAGATTGCAGAAGCAGTGAAAACATGCCATATACTGAGTGAAATGTATTTACTGTTTCCAGCCTCAGGTGACACATGTATTCCAGCATCAAGTTTCTCAAAACAAGATGATGGTAGTCTGTCTTCACCAAACTCTGTGGACCATGGTGATGATTGTGACAGTGCCAAAGGTGAAGACAGTGCCAGTGATGAAGATGGATTCAAGTCTCCTTCAGATAGTTCAGAATCAGACTCCAGCCATTCTGTTGTTAAACCAGGTTCGTATTAATGTGAATGTATATATGCTTTTGTGAAAGAGAATTTGATAGATAATAGATTGGCTCCATAAAACTGCATGACACAAGGCGAAAATGCACTTTTCTGATAATCTATGTTAAATTGCATGCTTGTGTGCTTTTCTTTGTGTGGATAGCAACTATTCCCAATGCTGAACAGATTGAGGCGGCCAGGCAACACCGGCGTGCTGCTCGAGCCCAGAAAGAGTACATTTCCCTGGGTAGAGATGGCCACAGCTCAGCTGGCAGCACTCCGGATCACTACAGCAAGGATGAGGAAGATGAGCGAATTGATGACGACGACGATGAGGCAGATGATCATGAGAAAAGAATTCAATTTGCACCCCGGTTGAAAAGCATCAGGGAGAGGATCGCTGAGACGATTGGTATGAGGAGTGACAAAGTACAAAGAATGTGTGAAGGCTAGAAAGAGATTACAGTAATGGAAGTATTGTAAATAATGAGAAGACAGAATGTTGGTGGAGGACTGACCCAATGTTTTCAAGTACATACACCTGAATAGTAAAACTTGTATTAAACACAGAGACATAGAATACTTCCTGATTGATATCCCATCAAAGTAATGAACGTTTGGATTAAACTGATAAGTACATAAACTAAAATTCAACTCAAGATTAATGTTTGGGTTTTGTAAGTTATTTATGGTGGGGCTGCCTGGAAGTCTGGATTATTTTAAACCTGACTGGAACACTGACATATTTTTTTTTTTTCGATATAATTTAGGAGGAAGTGATTGTAGCTTCTCAGGGACTGATGGGGAGGAACAGGAACTTTGGGAGGAGACCCAAATTGGAAAGGGAGTAAAGAGACGACCAGGAGAGCAGGTAGGAAGAACCTTTTAAACATTGCACCTTTTCCTTTGTTCTCTTTTTGTCCTTATTTCTGCTGTTTAAATTGTGTTTTCATCATATATTTTCTGTACAGTATGTTTTCACTGTGTGCCCTGCTTGTTCTTCTCAGTATGTCTCGTTCTTTGTGTGTTTGTCTTGTCAGCAGTGTAGTCAAGTCCTGCTGGTCTTCTAATGCATTATCATTTCATCCTCCGATGTTTCTCTCCTCAGAGCCCATCTGGCAGTGAGTCAAGCAGCTTCAGCAGCAGCAGCAATAGGCCAAACAGACGAAGACAAAAGAAAAGACCAACAGCGGCCAAGGTCCCAAAGACTCTGCCTCCGGTCACTGTGTCTATGGTCAAGAAGAGAATCACTGGAAAGTATGTTTTTCACTGTATTTAAAGTATTGTGCAAAACCATTTGAAATATCACTGTTCTAAATCGAGTTGATTCAAAGTGATCAGCTAGTATCTTAATTGAAAGTACGTGCAAACATTCACTATGTTTATAAAGTAAAACTCAATGTGCTTTGCATATTTATTATAACCACTTCCTTCATTTCCCATTTGTTTCTCTCACCTTTTGCTTTTATGAAATTCTTAGATTAGATTCCTTGAAGGAGGTGCACAGAGCCCGGCAGGCAGAGTTGAGGAGGATAGCGTGTGATGTGGAAAACGCTAGAAGCTCTTTGGAAATCCTGGAGGAAAGTTCCTCAGAGAAACAGCTGAAGTTTTATAGATCCATGACGCTTTACATTCATAACCTGGTGGAGTGTCTACAAGAGAAGGTCTGAATATTATACACACATTCTGTTCATCACCCGTTAATGGCCACATAAAAACAATAATGGCAAATAATCTCTACCACCAATACAATAGATTAGTAAAAAGTTGATCTTCAATAAGACAGTACCTTGTAATGCAAGAAGGTTGCAGAGCTTAAGAATGCTAAATGAGATATCATATTTTATTTTGTTTCATTGATTTTGGCCCTAAATGTATAGGAAGCTGATGCAGTTATTTATTTTTCACTGTTCCCAAGAGGGCTATTTAACACTTTGGAAAGTGTTTATGAATCACGAATAACTACAATGACCTTGAGAGATGAAATGCTATTACACATAATTATTGCTGTCTGTTGGTTTTGAATATCTAAAGATCTCAGTATAGTATTCTCGAACTAGATTTGACGGGATTTTGATACCATATTAAAACAGCCGTGTTAATATATCAGAATGAGTTTCATAGAACAACTTAACCTTAAAAACAAATCCAGTTTGATTTGTCACTGACCATTTGTACTTCACAGATCATTGACATAAACTCTTTAGAAGTGGAGTTGCATACGTTCCTATCCGACCAGATGGAGGCGCTGTTGGCTCAGAGAAGAGAGACGGTTAAGAAACAAGCAGAGCACTTGCAGCGTCTCAGCTGTGAGTAATTTCTGTGTGTTCACTGGTGATGAAACTAACGTTATAGATTCTCTCTGGATTGAACATTTTCTGGATGTCACTTGCAGATAACTCAAGTGAGCAGAGTGGAACTTCAGCCAATGGAGCAGAAACTGAAGGGTAAATGGAAACAAAATCATTACTGTTATTTAGAGTATGCATATATGAGGGTTGTGAAATGGGAGCTCCTCTTTCCTGTTACACACGTCTGTTGTTTTCTTTAGCAGTGATACGATTGTCACAACTGAGATGAACTCTGGTGTTCCTGAAGACACACAACCTTTGCCAGAAGAGGAGGAGCAGCTGCAGAAGGAAATATGTAAGGTGATATGATATCTGCACACCCTTGAAAAATTTAATTCAGGTGTGTATTGACATTACTGCAACTCTTCTTAAAATGTGATTCTCAAACAATCTGATAATATACAGAAAAGTCAGCGTCAGAGTCCAGGAGAACACAGAATTGGTATTCCGACAGGAAGGATTCTATCTCACGCACTTCTTTCCATGACTTTGTGTTCCCACTCTAGCTGAGATCCTGTTGAGGTCACAGACGGTGTTTTCTGATGTCCAAGAAGACTTTTATAGTGTTAAAAAGATTTTGTCTCGCTTCGAAGAATGGCGAGAGTCCCACTCCGAGTCTTACCACAGTGCATATATTTCCTTGTGTCTCCCCAAACTGCTGAACCCCATCATTAGGCATCAGCTACTTGCATGGAACCCTTTAAAGGTACTTGTGACTACAATGAAACACAAAGATCCTGTCATGTGTACACTCCGTTTTCAAAATACAAGATGCAATATCGTTTTAATGGTCACCATGATATTATCTGTGTGTGTTTTAGGACGCCAGTGGAGACTTTGAAAACCAGCCGTGGTTCACAGGAGTGGAGACTTTTTGTCACGGACACGGACACGAGGAACTGGAGAACACAGACCGAAATACCCTGTCTAATATTGTAGAGAGGACGGTCCTTCCCAAAATTACAGGTAACATTTCACCACTTTCTCTGACAAACTGTGAATTTAGCAACTGAAAAATGATTGGTTCAGCTTATAGGTTTGTCTTCTGCAGTGACACCTAAACAAAGTTTTGAACACATACTAAACCCTGACACCACACCTGTCCTTTTGTTTTGTTGTTGCTTTTTGTAGCCTTTGCAGAGCTGGTGTGGGATCCTCTGTCTCACCAACAGTCTGTCTGCTTGTCTGACGTTTGTCACAAACTGAAGGAAGACTTCTCCATCTTTGAAGGGGAGCAGAGTAAACCAGTCAAGGTGCGGCTGAAGCACAAAACTTCTTTCAGTTTGAGTTGTCTTCTCTTTGTCCAGAACTGAAATTTAAGACATTCTTGGTCGTCTTAAACAACAGTCTGTGTGTTGTATTTGTCTTTGGTCATCCAGGCTTTCATAGAGGCTGTGATCCGCAGGCTTAGGAGCTGTGTAGATGAAGATATCTTCATTCCTTTATACCCCAGAAAGTAAGATTTATTTATTGTTTTATTTTTAATTTGGGTGTTTGAGAATCACAGGTCTGTCATGTATGAAGTTGCTTGTCAAATACGTTGTGATGTATGTGTACATGTTCATACAGGTTTTTAGAGGACAGGATGTCTCCTCAGAGCCGTTTCCGGGATCAGCAGTTTTGGATGGCCATAAAAGTACTGTTTAATTACTTACGTAAATTTTATTATGCCAATGCCAGTTACTCTGCTGGCAGACTTCTCATCTGTTGCTTAGTAACTGATTGTACTATGATTTCTCAGCTCCTAGCAAACCTGGGCAGGTGGGATTCGCTGCTTCCTGACTCTGTACTGAAAGAGCTGATGTTGGACAAACTACTGAATCGATACCTGATGATCACGCTGTGCAGCCAAACACTGTCCAGCTGTGCTGCTGACGCATGCAAAAAGGTATTCAAATTGAGTATTTGTAATGTGGGATGTATTTTTTAATTGAAATGATCTGTAATTTTTCTGCCTTTGATAATGTGCTTCTTTTTTCTCCATCCATTCAAACGTCATGCACCTTTCTTCCTCTCCTCAGATTGCAGATAGTCTGCCGCTCTCTTGGTTCAGGGGAGAGACTGTCTGCCTGCCTCAGCTCCAAAATTTCAGAAACTACATTGTTCAGAAAGTTCATACCATCTGCAAAGAGCAGCCTCCCGGCGATCCAAACACCAGGTAGTAGAGCTGCATGTGTATTTGTGTCAATAGGCCGACAGACATAATAACATTAAATAAGCCAACATTGAGGAGGTTGTTTATACTGTAGAAGAAACTGCAAGCTATCTTCATTGGTACTTTGGAAACATGGTCACTTCACTATATTCCAGCTATTTTTCAACTTCATCAAGTAGCGCTGACTAAATCAGCATTTTTTTTAATTGAATGTATTATTTTACCTTTTGCAGACATAGTCAATTTATAACAATTCAACTTTTGTAACCCAAACCCTGTGTGCACTGCAGGTCTGCTGTGGTAGAGGAGCTGAAGATTCTTAGTAAAATTCGGTGCCACGACTCCATCATGACTTTAACGCAGAAATATCACTATGAAGATCTCATCTATGCCAATCAGCTGCTGAACCAGGACACAGTGTGAACGTCACACGTCCAGGAGAGAATGGATCACATGATAGGAGGTGCCGCATAGACTGAATGGCAACATGTGGTCCAGATGTTTTTCTAAAGAAATGGCCACGAACCATGTGGCCAGAATTATTTGATGATCCCATAGTTTTTCAGTCAATATTTTTCTGTGTAAAAGAGAAACTTGTCTATTTTTATGAATAAATGATAGAATTTTGGAAAAAAAAAATTACGTGGATTGTTTTCCCTGTCAGGTTTAAAGACTGACATAAAAGGTCTAATATCACTTTAAGTATAACTACCACTTTTAAGATACATTCCTGACAATATGTGGTGGCATCTGCTGTTGTTGGTCTACTTCAAACAGGTAACAAGTCTTATCACAAGCGACTGCATTTGAACCTTCAAAGATTGAAATAAAGAAAAATTATTTTTCCTCTTTGTCATGTTCTCACAAAGCTCTGAATAATTATTTTCATGACATTTTTCATCACTATCAACATACTACTCCCCTGCGGACCACTGGATATAGAGCCGTTCATGTCAGTGCAACCTGAAGAGGTACTTGTGATTCTTTGCAACTTTAAATCAATTTACATTTTTTATCTTACCATCATGGGCACTTGGATTGAACCAGAGAACTAAACCAAGAGGATCTGATGATGGCTATATTTTAAAGGTGTATTAAACAACTGCATCTTAAGGTTTTATTCAAATGAGGAGTCTGGGATTTAACCAGTGGCTCATTTTTCATAACTGAACTTGTTTACTGCAGATGTGTGTGTGTATGGTCATCTCTCTTGTAGCTCTGATGGGTTTTCAACTCTTCTTTACCTTTTAGAATCTGGTGGGTGGGATCCTTTAACACAGCTGGGACTTGAATGATTGAAGCCTTCTCACAAACTTGATTAAAATAGGGGCCACAAATGATGGATGTGAGGATTGGAGATTTAACAAAAAAACAATTCACAACAATGCAGTGGCATCTGGTCAATCTTTTAGGACTACTTCACTCTCAATCAAAGTAAATCTTAGAATCATACCTGAAAATTTAAATAAGAGATTAAAATACTTTTCTTCTATAAAAGTAATTTGTGCAGAGTCAAGTTTTTTTGTGGCATTGACATGTTTGGACAGTTGTGTGAGAAATACAGAAGACCAGTAAAGATTTGTCAAGACTTGTTTTATTTACGAGGCTCACATGAAGCAAATCACCAGGAGAAAATCCCCAAAACAGCTTATAACGTGCACATAACAGTCAAACAGAGAAAACTCTGAAGTAAACATCTCTACTTTGTGGGTAAAATGTTTCACTGCCTTGTAAATGGCAAAACATTTTTTAGATTAAAAAAAAAGTTAATGTTTCAGCCACAAAAACGAAGCAGCAGAGAGGATTTACTCAGTTTCACACAGTAACGCATGCCGTTTGGTACAAAGCAACTGGATGAATTTTCTGGCCAGGCTCTGAAGCAAACATTGGTAAGGATTGACCATCAAAACATTCAACTAAAGCCATAAATGTTTGACATGAGATGTTTCAGCCCAGCTACATACCGTCTGTACCCACAATGCTACAGCCTTTATAAAAAATTAAGTTTGGTCTCCCGACAGTTCACTCCATCCGCAGTTTCCTTTTCCACATACGTTTTCTTTGCAATCACACGAATCGCTGCTTGAACCATGAAAAGGTTCTGATCTACGACAGCACATTTATGGAAATCTCAGGTGGTGTCCAAAAATAACTATATGACTGATCCAATGTTGCAGATACAGCAGGATTAGAAATGTAACTGAATGCATAAACCTTTGTCTCGTTTAAACCAGAATGTAATACAGCAAATTTTAATTAACAATTTTCTATTTAATTACAAACAGGTCATTTATTGTCGAAGTGTGAAGCAACAAGAGGTAAACCAAAGAGTGTCCATAGTAAATATTATGTTGTTATTGACAGATCATGCACACACCTGGTTTCCCACAGATCAGTTTTTTAGCTGTGCCGTGTTTTACAGGCAGAATGTTGATAAATTCAGGGCAATGCAAGAGGTCGGGAAATTTCTGACGACACGAAAAGGATGGAAATCTCAAAGTAACATCAATTGGATGTAATATTATCTTGGCTCTTTTCTGAAGTTGGAAACTTCCCAGATGTTATTATGCATATTATTGAGTGCTCACAAACACTAGTACGGCAGCAGGGATGGTACAACCTTTATACCACAGAGAACTGGACGCCATGCTTGTTGAGGCGGTCAATCAGTGTGGTTTTGGCAAAAGCTGCTCCTGGAGAGTAAACTCCTCCCCTGGAAAACAGATAAAAATGTGAAAATCAAACTATTGCTTTTTGTCCAAGTTAAAATTCATCCAGTGACTTTTGGGGGAAACTCGGGAATGAGACAACTTCACAAACTTTATGTGGTATTTAATTTAGTATAACGTTGGATCAATATTTGCTGTGGGCCATGATGATAAAGAAAAGAATGTTTGACGGACAACATTATTAACAATTATAAAAAAAATTACTCTCATCATCTGTTGATGGCTCATAACTGTTTTTATACCCAGGTGTTACAAGCGAGCCACAAGTGAGTAAATCTTTTCTTTTTAGGGCAAATGCTATTTGCTTTAGATTCAAGTCTATGGTATTCAGACTGAAAAGGCATAGATTGATCATTACATTATGAAATTTGCATTTAAGCTACACTATAATACGGTCAACTGATTGGAAAAGCTTTTCAGTCAGGACTGGAGTTTTTCCTTTTCACAGTTACTTATGCTTACTCATGTGGAATTCTTGGGTTTTTTTTCTCGAAAAAAACACCTTGAAATGACTGTGGTATTAAACGCAATAGAAATAAAATGGATTTACCAAAATTCTACTAAATGCAGAACCCAAAAATAAGCTTGTATAATGAATAAACTGCAAGGATTATGTGGATTGTTTGCAGAAGCAACAGATGTTGTGATGAAGCAACAGATGTTGTGATAACTCACTTCTTGGGCAAAGCAGTGGTTTCGTTGAGGATAGTCAGAGCAGACTGCACCATGGTGATGGGTGTGGCCACATATCCAGCCTCTGAGAGCAACGGATACAAGAAAACACATTAACCAAAAAGAAACAAGTCAGCATTAAATGGTAAATGGATTTCACTTTTATAGCTCTTTTCCACCTTGTAAGCAGTCCCAAAAACGCTTCCCTAATATTACTAGAGCAACTTCTCAGTTGAAGCCAACAAGTCCTTCTGCTTTATGTGACTCCAACTTTCCTTTCAAGCTTTTCAGCCCAATGGATGAAGCCTTGTACAGAATTATCATTGCATGAGTGTTTTTCTATACAAGTTTGAAACATTTAAAGTTTTATTGTAATAAATATGGTCTCTGGTTAAAAAGAAAAAAAATTAGATTGGATGAACTATTTACCCTTTTTTTTTTTTTTTTTTTTTACTGTATTTATTTTGTGTTACTTCCTCTATGTAACTTTCACTAAACTTCCACTTACCTGGCCCCTGAACCAGTGTGCGGATCTTGGCGTTAGGTTTTCCTTTGGTGGGGTCTTGGTCCTCTGTGTAGCCCTCTCCATACAAGGCAAACTGGAATGATGAGGCCTCCATCTAAAACACAAATACACACAAACCAGACAACACAGAATTGCATTAGCAAACCTTTCATTAAATGTTTCTTGCAAATGGCTGGTCTGACAACACTATACCTGCTTTCTTGTTGGTCCTGCTTTTGAAAAAGCTCCAAAGGAGAAGAATTCGGGGTACTGAAGAGGACGGTACAAAAATCAGACATGTACAGGGAAAAAAAATACACCAACACTACTAGAAAAGAATAATCAGTTGTAAACACAGTTGAAGTGCAAACTTAATTATATATAGGTTTTCATCTTTATCTCATAATGTGCCTGGTTTGATTTGGAGGTCAACTTAGGGAAATATCTGTGTCGTGTTGTATGTTGTGGCGGTTTATGTACTCCAGTTGCCTCCCCGAAACTCCGTTGAACCGGTCACTGATTGACCTGCAGTGTGAGTGTGTGATGGTTCAGCTCTCTGTTTGTTCTATGATGACCGGGCCACCTCTCCATGGTGCGACATGCCTTTGACCTCATTGGTCTGCGATCAGCTCAGCCACCGCACCACCAACCTTAAGTTGGATAAACAGCTAAGAAAGATGGATGGTTGTGAAATATGATTCTGCGTGTTATTTTGTTTACCTTCATGAGCAGGTTACGTCCAAAACTGAACTTGACTAAGAGCCAGAACATCATGCCGGCAAATATCAACTTGATAACGCTCCCCAAACCTCCAACTCCGGCATAAGCACCATATTGGACCTGGGGTAGATAACAGAGAAATAGTTATAGACTATTAAATAGTGAATAGTTTAATGCTCTGGAAATAGAAAGTAAAAACAAAGAAACACAAAAATATAGTGACCGGTGTGGATTGATATTCCTCTGCCAGGAAGCGCTGACTTCTCTTCACAACAGAGGGATCAGATCCCATGAAGGGAACAGAGTACTGCTGGATCTCATTACTGAAGAACAACGCTCCCCTTGAAAAATAACAACATAAAAAAATTTTAAGACAGGTTATCGAGAAAATCATGTCACATATTTTTCTCACATGACCACATGGACATTTTTCTTTTTCTTGAAATGTGACATTTACACCTTATACATTCAAACTTATGCCAAGTCAAAAGATTATATTCTTATAAAACCCATGTTTATATTTAGATAAAAGTCAATGAGTAAAGCCTATGTATTGCCAGTATTTTTGTGTAATTCTCCCCCC
>OMNM01014905.1:23799-39367 GCA_900302745.1 Parablennius parvicornis | reverse complement strand
CTACAGCCGATAGACTGGTAGTCCCAGTCCAGGACAGCGCGGCCTCTCAGTGCAGACTGACAGGCAGCAGTGCGCACTGCGCAGACATAACAGCCCGGTCCCCTGCGCAGTCATTAACCCCGTCGAAGAGAAAAATTCTACTGTCACGGGCTTCTTCCTCTTTGTCCTTTTCGGGTTAAATGTAATGCTGTGTTCTGCCTTAGCTTTGAAAAGTGACGCACCACACACCAGCAAATGTCTCTCGCATCTGTCTCATCATGTCTCAACAGTATCAAGAAGAGGGGGAGGAAGGAGAGGTTTATGTCTTTCCATAACAAGTTTAATATTATTTTATGGCTCAACATTGTATGCCTTTATCGTTTTATGTGTTTTGCAGTCATGGTTAACAGCTGGAGTCATTTGTTGGGAGTCATGCAAATGTGCAGATCAGTGCAGAGTATTTTTAAGGACAGCAGGGCTGGATACAGATCATTGTTTATGGTGGGTTGGCATCACAGGGGGTACTGAACCTGTGGGAAATGTAGGATTATTGTACCAAATGCTTAAAATTATAATTGTGTGGGAAATGATTGTACATCCATGATTATTAAAATCACAAGCTATTGTTGCATAGACGGACAATAACATATAATCACACAGGGCAATAATTGACCTCACATACATGTTTTTGGACTGTGGGAGAAAACAAGTACCTACAGGAAATCCACATACATTCAAAGTCCAGACAGAAAGGGTGGGAGGGCTAACCACTGCACAACGAAGCAGCCCTCAAATGAGGTCAAACGTGAAAATATGCTCTAGCTAAACAAACTCACTTATTTATGATCACTTAAATTTTTTGCACGATTTTTGAACATGTTTTACCTTATAAAGTTGTATATATGCAGGTCGTCTACCACCTGGCAGGGGGTGCTGCATGACCCTTAGTGTCACTCCTTCCAAGGTCATGAGAAGTGCTCATAGCTGACCATTCATCCAGTCATGATTGTTGTTCTGAGACAACATCACTTGTATTTCAAGCTCAACAAAGCAGTGTCAGCGTGAAACATGTCACATGGGAATGCACATTGTCACGGATCATAGAAACACCTGGCAGGCTAAAGCAACCTGAGTCAAACCACATAGTACAAAACTGTCAAACACTTGTTTCAGCTCAAGGACATACCAGTCTAGTCCTACAGTTTCTGTTCCTATTAGGCTCAAGTATAGTTTAATTCTTTTCTTTTTTTAATATATAATGTTGGAAGGTTTACACAATTAGTTTAAAACCAATGACAATTGGGCAGGACACGAGTGGCCAACCAGATTGCATGGAGAAGGGGCACAGTGGGGGGTGAATTCTAAGGAAAGTTACATACACCACTTGCCCATTTGTTGAATTCAGTTACAATATGTACACGATCCTTTATCAGACATACAGTATATGTCAACTGAAAAATGAAGCTGTCACCACAATGTGACTGTCATTGATCCAACTTGATGTAAAAACCACTACCACTTTTTCTGCAAAGTATTTTCCAAAGCTTTATTAATTAAAACAAATGAATCACAAAGGCCAATTGCAAATATCTGCCAGCGAAACTCTTACAACACAACATATTGGATGATGTTAATTTTGTTGTCACTGTGAAGACAAATGCATCACTTGTTCAATGATTCACCCACTAACAGATCATGAGACCTGCGTTTGGACTATTATTAGACAGGTCAGTTTGACCTCGCTCATGATGTGTGTTAGGAAACCAATTTTTCAGAGTGAAATAGTGGAGAGTGAGACTAAATATCCTTGCCTAGGAAACCATAGTGGCAGTCAGACTCAACTAGCCAACCAGCAAAGGTCTGTTTGATTCTCAAACTGTGATTGTACAATCTGCTTCATGGACCCTATGTAACGGAAGAGATTTTCAGCCAACATTTGCTCAAAGTCATTGGATATTGCATCTATCACTGTAAATCATAATGCAAGAGCTGGCTCACTTTTGAAGCTCAGTGGAGTGAGCTAATCTTCAACTTTAAAAAATCTCTTGGACTTGCTCAGCAAAAGGTGAGAATTGACAATTCAAATATTCTAATCCTGAATTTTTAATCATTATTTTGACATACAAAATCAGGCCCTTACACTTCTTGCACAAGGTGAAGATGCAGTAAAAACACACAGGAGAAGAGTACCAATCTATTTAACTGTTTATTTAACAATGCATGCCAGACATGATCCTATTCACATTGAAGAATACAGATTTGTATTTGCATCCAAATACTCACTACTTTGATTTCATATTATAATCTCTCTCTGTCTTTCTCTCAGTCATCATTACAGATCATCGCTGTACACGCTGAGTGGAAGAACTGCATGCATTAAAAGGACATTAAATAAAGTGTGATCAGTCGAGGGACGCGTCCCCCTGCAGTTGAACATCAGTAATTATTGCAGAAAAAACATGTGCGTGAAACTCTCTTCAGCTGTATGAGTCCCAGCGTTCCATAGAAGGGAAGCAAATCTGTTGATTATCATGATTCCTTAAAACCGTAAGACAGTGTGAAAAATATTTTAAAAAATACTGTACAATGAGATTCTGTTGGGTTGTGTTGTCGTGCCTACCTACTTATTGATGTCTTCTGCATGTTTGGATAACTTAGACGCACACAAGCGCATCTCCAATCAACACCCGCCACAACAGTCGTGTCAACATATCACAAAACCATTGGAGAATCATGTACATACAGTACATACATGCCATGGACATGTAAGCTATCTTATACTCCTTACTGTAAGGATAAAGAAATTACAAAATAATAATTGGATTTCCTATCAGAATAGTTCCAACAGGAGGGCTGAAACCTAAAGTCTAACACCGTCATCTGCTTTTTTTTTCTTTTTTTTTTAAACTTCGCCATGCAAAACCGAGGTGAGTCGCACGGTCTTTGCTTGGCTCACCCGCATCTGCCCCGGCTGCGTAGGGCAGTAGGAGCATAACTCAGCTCACTTCCATTTGGTTTCACAAAGTATATTTTGGTTTAAAACACCAAAAAAATAAATCCCTCCTTCCTATTCATATTGTCAAAATCTACGATTGATCAGTTATGAAGACATTCATTCATATGATATTGCCTTTTTTGTTGAGGACATAAATCACAAAATATATAGTCTCACTATGAACCCAAAATTGTGGGTTGGACTCAAAAAGCACAGTGATTATATAGAACACCTATTCTTAAGACAATCCTCACTCAACTCTTGACTTCTTAGTCTTTCTCTTTCTCTCGCTCTCTTTCTGTTTCTTTCCACTGTGATTCTATGATATACTTAGTACTTTGCATCACTGTGGTAGTATTGTCCCTGAGCACTGACCTGGGGTCAACCTTTCCTCTCCTAATCATACAGTAACTTATATATTTGTTGAGAAAATCTGATCTTTTATTGACTGACTTGTACATGCCTTTGAGGCGTTCTACTCCTCAATCTCTTCCCACTCGATGAACCACATACCAGAGATGTATTGACACTACGGTTTGTGTTGACGTTGTGATTACGAGGTTTAATAAACTTTCTCTGAATTGGAAAACATCTTTTTCTTTCTTTGCGACAAAGTAAACAATGGGGGTATTTTAACAGTCTGGTTGTTTGATTCGTCATGTTGAGTTGTGGCACAGATAATTCAGGTAAGTTACATTAAGTAAGAAAAAAAAAAAAGAGTGGCTGGTCCTCACTATTGGATCTCATATTCACATGCATTTTTTTTCCTCTCACCAGTTACAAAGGTAATTACTCTCAATGCAATCTTAGATGTGGTTTAGCAAATTGAATGCAATTGTACGATCTTCAAAAATTCCCCACTCTGTACATCAGATGTGTCCAAAGAAAACATAAAACATCTATGATTAAATGACCTTTGATATTTGGCCTCTATGAATAGATAAGGAAAGACAATGACGAGAAATTTCACGGGTATTCGAATCACTTCAGCCCCCACGTACTTCATTCATGCCAAAAAGGCACCCTAAGTTTGGTATACTGGCAAATTTGTATTGCCATGTCAACATTAGAAAATTCTCTTAAGCTGCTTGATAAAACATACAATAAAAACTACTTTAAATACTTTAAATATGTTTTCAATGTACAGTATATCAGACAATTATATAGTTAATAAATAATATAATACATCATAATTTAGTGCATGTAGATGGTCATCTTTTTTTATTAAATTTAAAAGCTTGATTAGAAAATACTTAAATTTGACAAAAATATCACTGAGAAGATATAAATATTTTTTCTTAAATTCAAACAGGCATTTACTGTAATTATCCTTAATGAGCAAGAAAATGTCAAACAGAATCAATCTCAAAATAAATGCAACATGATTAAACTGAACCGGAAAAAGTGAGAAAATATAAAACAAACATTAAAAATCAATCAAGATTCATTTGTCATTTAGCTATCTTATCTATACATAGCTATCAATGAAAGACATTTTCTTCTGAAGATTTTTTTCCCATTACAATAAACAAAAAATATGTATAAGAAAAGTATAATTCAACACTGACCTGGCTTCTTTTGATGAGAACCACACGTTTCCTCCTCAGTGTCACTTAAAATGCATGCCTTTCTTAAACTTCAGCTTGAATGCATATATTTGACAGCTTATCCTCAAGCCATTTGCTTTTCTCAAAATATTAAATTTTCTATTTTCTTTTGAATCTCTGTGACCTGTATATGATTAAACATTGTCATTGGGATGCTGCTTTTATTTGAAGTCTCTCGTCGCAGCTTGTTTGCATTGAATGCAATAAAGAAAGTAAAGGAGAGATAAAAATGAATGACAGTCATGTTATCAATAAAGGACGGATCCATCAGCTGTATGTGGATGTAAAGCATTAACAAAATAATGCCGCTACCAGACACTACAGGAGGAGGGCCAGGCTAAAAAGAGAGCTACGATAAGTAGAGTGGAAAAATTTTTGGTGTCAGGTGCAGGCAAAGACGTTTCGCCCAGGTTCGCCTCTGATGCCAGTTCACAGCACCCTCTTGTCCCCGTCCTCAGCAATTGCACTTGTTAAAGCTCTCCGGGCTCAGGTGTTCATCTCCTAGTGATAAGTAGGATTTCACTGACGTCGAATGCGTGTGTGGATATGAATGTAAATGTCAACATTTACCCCCCAAAATTCTTCTACCGCTCACCCCTCGCTTGTGCACTGGTCTTCAAAGCAGTGACTACGCTCACTTGCTTTCTTGCCACGTGACAAATGCCTCCAAAAAAGCAAACCTCAAGCATGAGTTGACATGAGTTTTTCAGTGCTTTCTGCTGATAGCTGAACACACAAAATACATTTCTGTGAGTGTAACTTTCAGTCGACAGACAGACAGAGGCATGTTACACACTTCCTCTCTGATGTTTCAAATTGCAAAATGGGGAGAGAAAAAAAATAGTTTATGTTTGCAAAAAACAATGATCACTCGATCAGTGTATATGTGTATCTAGAGGTAAGTTGTTGCCATGTTACAGAAATCATTCGAAGCCCAAACACTTGCTGCTGCTCTTAAGCAGATAAGACAAGTGGGCTTCTTCCTGTCCGCTATAGCACTGAGCTCTGACATGTGAAATTTAGGATTGTATGAGGAGAGGAAAATGCCTTTGAAGTACAAGTGTTTAAGAAGAAATGACAAATGCTAAAAGACAAAATGAGGTGGCTGTCTCTTTTTCTTCTCCCTCTTTGTCTCTCAGACTTGACATAGTCTACCATTGAATGCAGCTAGGAGTAACGGTATACTTTGTCTGACTAGCATGACTGATATGTGATGTAACACAGTGACAAGATGCCTACTTGATGTAAAGGTGATGGGTGGAAGACATACAAAGTACAAATACACCTTCCATGGCCATTACACCCCACTGAGAGTTACTTAGCTACAAGAGGTAAAAACTAGTCTAGATTCATAGCTCTTTGTTTTGATTGGTGTACAGTAGGACCCCTTGGCTTTCTGTGTCTCTCCACACTGATAAAAGAGGCAGGGTAAAGCTGCCCTTCACTACTGCCCATTATTAAATCTTTCTTCTTTCAGTAAAAAAACAAACAAAAACAATAAAACTGTAGATCTGGTCAAGAGCAGTATCTATGGGCAACCTCACCCTGCTTTCACATTTACCCTTGGCCCTTTCTGTTGTCTTCCCTGGTCCTAACAGTGTGCAAGTGCACTGATGTGTCCTTGTCACGTATAGTTTTGTCTGTCGAAACTGCGAAAAGCTGACGGAGTAGCCAGTTTCCTCATGGACAGGCTGTCAGTCTTGGCTGTATCAGGCCTGGCTCCAGACTTGCTCCTGAGGAAGGGGTTTCTGGTTCCTACCAGGCCCCGCCCCGCAGGCCCAGGCCCCCTATCTGCCCCCAGACTCGGTCCCCTCTCCATCCTCTCACTCACTGACAGGCTCTTCCGGTGCGGAGGGGCCAGTGTGAGGGAAGGATGGGAGTCGTCTGAAGAGCAGCTATTTGCCCGCTCCAGCCTGGAGAAAGGGGTGCAGAGAGGGGCCCCACTGGGCCCGCCGAGGCCCCCTACACGAGGGGTATCAGGGGCTGGAATCAGGTCCTCAGGGTCCTCTGGATCAGACTCTGTGTGGCTAAGCTCTGCCTCTCTTTCTGGGTGAGAAGAGCCAATGTCTGACGGCTTATCGAACGGGAAGGAGGTGGAGGCTCCCGGCGAGTGTGAGCGTTCCACAGGGGTGTACGGAGTTGAGACACAGCGCGTATCGATGCAGTCAGTGATGCTGGTGTATTCTGCAGCCTTTACCTGGACTCCTGCCCCTATCCCCCCATAGCAGCCCCTGGGTGTGAACATGAGGCTGTGGGACTTGACCAGATTAGGCTCATCCAGGAAAGATGCGCCCGTTGAGAGGTAGCGGCTGCTCTTGGAGCGTTCGAGCGGCCCTGCTGATGGAGGTGGGGATGGTTCCATATCCCAGAGAGGTAAGGTGGTGTCTGGCAAGAGGTGTGCCGAGCACAAGGACAAATCAGCAGCCGCACTGTCATCAAACATAGCTCCAGCTGTCCCGCTGCTGCCCGCTCCGCCCTCCGAGTGTCTGTCGCCCAGACCGCTGGTGGCAGCGCTGCTGAAATCCCGGCCTCCGGGCAGCACCGGCTCCATGATATCCGACTGTAGCGAGCAGTCTCTCTGAAGCGGTGGGATCACACGCAGAGGATCCAGAAAGACCTCCGCGGGCCCCACCTCCTCAGAAGTTGAGACATAGATATCAATACATGATGATGGACGGTGCTGCTGGGAGACTGACAGCGTCGCCAGTGGGAGGGGCTTAGACTCCTTGGGGGCGGCAGATGAGGACACGGACTGAGAACTGTTGGCTCGGTGGAGGCTGATGGAGCGTTCCTTGAAGAAGCTTTCAGCTCGTTCAGCTCTACTCCCACGCTCACCACCGCGACCACCTCCGACATAAAATGAGTGACTCCTTGTCCGTGCTGCCATGCTTGTAGGAGACGGAGGGGACATGGAGCCCTCAGCTGTTCCCTCCAGTGCCTCCTGGAGGCGGTAAGCGTTCCCCTCTGTGCTGTTAAAGCTACTTTGGCGGAGGATGTATGCTGCATCTGGGCACTCAGCGTGGCGGAGGATGTATGCAGAGTCGGTGCAGTCAGATGAAGTCCGGGAACGCACTTTGTTGACCTCGCCGCGCTCCACGCCGGTCACGCGCTCCAGAGCCACAGCGATTCGTCCAATCAGCTCCTCCATTTGTGCCAGACGAATATCAACAGTCTGCAAAGATGCCTTCATGAAGTGTTCTCTTTCATTAACTTCCTCCAAACGCATTGCCATGTTCTCCACCCTGAGACAGAGGAGAATAAGGAAAGGATATGGATAATCTTCACTTCAAACACTGGAAAGTGACCAAATTTAGAATGTAAAAGACAGACAAAAATACAATATTGAAAAAAAAATCAATCAAACCAAATAATTGTCCAACCATTTCAGTTCATTGATGACTAAATGAAGTAGGACAAAGATGGACTTTTCTTGTCCTACCTCAGTATCACTATGTTTATATCACTCATACAGCCTACAGATAGGGTGTGGAACTGTTACATATCTGTTCCTCAAGTTATTGTACACCCTTTAAACTTGATGATGGTTATATATACCCAGTTTGAGGTTTGGTTTAATTTTGTTCAACAAAACCATACTATGATGTCAAATGCACATAATTGTAAGACAATTTATTGCAAAATGTAGAATTAAAGAGGGTACACACAATATAGGATAGCATGTGACATGCAAGTAGCAATGGATTTAATCACCCAAACTGTCAAACAAGGGAAAGAAAAGAAAAAGTATAAAGGACTATGAGATGAAATATGCTACAGATTATTTTTACAAAAAGCAGACAAAATCATGTTTGACCTTTCAGAAGTGACTCTGATTCTTTCGTCATTGGAAGAGTGGAATCTGTCATCTTTCTCTCTGAAGTACTCCTCTATACACTGTTCCTCAAAATCATGAACTTTCTTCAGCTCGTCCTCTGTGATGAAAAGCTCTGTGGATCAAGGAGTTTGAAAGTGCTAATGTTACAGTGTCACAAACAACAGATTTAAAGTGTGGTATCAACACTCCAATTCACAAATTCTATGGAAACTATTATAAAATACATACAAAATTAATTAATTGTTGGAACTTAAAATGACCAAACAAAACTATTTACACATTGTGAACAAAGCTGTGAAAACTTCACTCACTAAGTCCATAGTCCCTCTCGTCATCGTCGTGCTTGCGCCAGCGACAGCACAGATGCTTGAGGACCATGGTAATGTGACTGAAGATGATGAGGGGCGGAGGAAGGACCGGGCGCTCGTGAAAGGTCATAATGAGCTGGTAACGCTGGAACTTCCACACCTGGTTGGAGATGGACTTCACCTCGAAGAATGTGTTACTACAGACAATCACAGACAGACAGAGATCAAACAATTGGCCGAAAAAGATTACAAGAAATAGAAACTAACACAAGCACAGCATCATTTGAACCGGCTGGGGTAGCTATGCACATTGAGTATCTGATGATCTGACTGCTTTAATTTGTATTCTGCTGCATGCTGAGCCACGTCCAGCCACTGGGAGTATTATGGGGAGATATCATAGAAATACAATGTCAAAAGCTAAATAAATACCACTTTGATATGATCTGATTAAATCTTCAATTCAGCAGTTTCTTTCCCCAATTGTGTATTTGTTGGTAATTACACTGACAAAGGAAAAGAAGAAGATCAAGCCCTTGTTACATGAATTACGCAGAAGCACAGACATTTTCAGCATTATCATCATGATAGTGTCACTGTGGGGAAAAATATCAGCATTTAAGGAGGATGGCTGAGAAGCAGATTAAAGTATTGACATTTCTATTTCACTCAATCACACACACTTACTAATACTAATAAAACACTGCATGACCAGGTGTGCCAAAACATCTTAGTTAGGAGGCCACAAACATCTGAGAATGATCTCAACTTGTACATGTGAAAATGTTCACACTGAATACATTACAGGTCCAAAGTTTTAGAACACCCCAATTTTTTTATATTTATTTTTTATTTATTGCAAATAAAGTGATTCAAGTCCAATGAATAGCCTGATAAGTGGCGAACTGCCAGAGTTAAAAAATAAAACAAACACTAAAAAGGTAAGGTTACTAAGACATTAAAAAAAAAAAAAAAGTATTTTTTGAATGTAAGTGATTCAAATGACTCAGAAAGTGTTAGGGCCAGAACAAAGCCAGAACAGAATGAGAAGTCAAGTTTCTGAGAGTTAACAGAAGTGTAGAGAAGAGAAGTGTTGGAGCTGCAGGTTTGACTTGACGAGTTGTAGCAAGAAAGCCATTGATAAGATGTCATGATAAGACAAAGAGGCTTGAGTGAGCCACTGGACTACTGAAGACTGGAAGAGTAGGTGATAGGACGGTTCCACAATGTCTGACAACAAGTGTCCAACATGGAGGAGGAAATGTGATGGTCTGAGGCTGTTTTTTCTGGATCCAGGGTGAGACGTACCCTGAACCAAAGCGGCTAACACAGTGAAAACAAAACAACCTACAAGTGCCACGCATTTATGGCAACTTCTGCAACAAAGTTGGGGAGAACTTTCTGAAAAATATCTGATTTCCACTGAAAAAAACCACGACCGTGCTCAGCTTTTATATAAACCAAAGGTGGCTACTTTGATAGAGTCAAAAGTTTTTAATGCATTCTTGTTTACAAATTGATTACTTCATTTTTTTGTTTTTACCTCAAATTGTTTGTTTTATGCTTTCATTTCAGAGTGCAATGAGACATTAAACTGAAAAAACTCAATAAAAAAGTGAAAAAATTGGGGTGTTCTAAAATTTTGACCAGTAGTCTACACAGCATTTATTATGAAATACCTGACTTTTTTTTTTTTTTTTGAGAAAAAAGTCATCTGCAACTGTCTGCTACAGTGTTTATCTTACAACTAATTTAGGAAAGAAATCTGCTGATTGTCAAAACACTGTTCCTGCAGAGTTCCCCATGGTTTCTTTCACAAACTTGGCTTCATAGTGTGGCTTTCATGGTAAAATTTTTTAACCAACAACAAAGTAACAACTGCGTCACACAGCTTGATTGCATGGTTGAAATCTGCTGTTGAGTTCTGGGCTTGGTAATGCATTAGGACCTTTACTCTTACTGAAACAGTCTATCCACGCCATAGGTGTGGTTGATTAGTAGTTCAGGTCTTCTTTGATATTTTTAATTCCATCCGCCAAGGACGTAATTTAATCGCCTGTGTTTATTTATTTATTCATTTGTCTATCCGTCTGTAGGATTTCGTCAAAACTAATGAACGAATCTTCACCAAATTTTCACCAGAGATGGATCTTAGGCCCCAGATGACTCTATTAAATTTTGAGAGTGACCGGGAACTGGATCTAGATTCAGATTTCAGTTTTTCAGGTCTTAAGCAAATTGCGTCAAAACGACTTGACAGAGCTTCACCAAATTTTCATCACAGATTGATATTAGACTATAAAAGAATTGATTGCATTGTGGAAGTGATTCAGATCTGTATCTGGATCTGAATTCTGGATCCGGATTTTAATTTCTGGGGTCTCAAATGAGAATCACGTCAAAAGTACATGACAGAACATCAAGTTTTTATTCATACATGTATCAATTGGCAAGATAGTACCTTCAGATTGTTTCATGGAAACCAAATCCAGATGAAAATTTTAGAATGCAGATAATATCTTTCCTTCAGTGTCCACGTCAACATTGGCGGACGTCAGAAATCTGTGATTGCTTTTGTTCATTTCTTTAATATTAGTTCACACCTAGGTCTAAAACAAGATATGCTATAATAGAACAAGTCTTTGGAATGCAGGTTTTGCTGTGTTTAAAGTAAAAAAACAACAACAAATTAACTGAAGTGTTTACATACTTGAACACGGCAATGAGGAGATTGACCAGCAGTATGTTGGCCACCAGCAGATAACAGGCCATGATCGCCGGGACAATCCAAGCACCGGTCTTACAGGGGGGTAGAGTCACCACCACCCCATCCTCTGTGATGTTCTGCCCACAGGGGGCTGCACAACGCAACAAAATATAAGACACACATACACAAGTTATTACAAAGCAAAACACCAGAGAGACTTCAATCCATTAGTAATGATAATTTAGTTGAAACTGTTGAATGCACAACATATTAGAAAAACATGCAGACACACAACGTGAAGAGAAAATAAACAAAATTATTTCAAACAAACAAACAAAATAAACAACATAAAACATACAAAGACAGACTGTAATCCGAGTACAAGACCATAGCAACAAACAAAGAGACAAGCAGACCTGAAAATACTAAACAAATGTATAATTATGTATCTTGCAAACAAACAAGAAGCATACTATATTTATATGCTTCTTTCCTTGAAAACAAAAAGGGACTGGAAAGAGTGGACGCTATAATGGTGGTGGCTCATGTTCAAAAATGTGCATCTGAAAGCAAAATACATACAAAATAATAAAAATACATTTGTCATGTGTTGTCACAATTTGTGTATACAATATATTTAAACATGAAGCTACTGTTTAAAATATATTGCCACATATGTGAGCCATAGCTTCATTCAGCAATGGTTGATTGCTCTGAATCAATTGAGATGTATTCAGGATACATAGTATGTTTTTTCCATCTGTGATGGTTCAGTTGCTGCGGCTTATCTGGGGAACATTCAGCATTTGATTTGTTTTGTTTCTTTGGTTTGTTTGCCTTTGAGATTCATTATACTCATGCTCATCATTGCTTAAAGTTCAATTGTTTCACACAATGCAGCCCAAAGACAGAGAACTGAAGTAATTTTTCCCGTTTTTTAAAATTTTTTAACGTTACAAAATTTGGATTTAAAAACTCTGACAACTGAACCACGTGAAAAAACAGATTGCAGATGATGAAAGGTGGCTAATATGTATGTTCTGGTGTGGCCATGTGTTTGCATGTGCTGCCAGTGTTTATAATTCAATGCTTGGTCATATTACATGTGTTCTACACTGGCTGATGCTCCAGTGCGAAGCAGAGCCGGCGTAAAAGGGAGGGTGACATGGTTTATGTGCCAGAAAATGTTCACATGGCAGGATCACTTCTTCAAATGAAACTGATTTCAGGTCAGGAACAAAATTGGAGTAAAAACATCAAAGGAATATCAATTTTCTTTTTCTTAAAAGTTTGATAGTTCCTCTTGATGAGTAAAGACAAGGACCATGACACTATCAAAACACATTTGAAAGGTGCTACTGCCATGAAACAGTGCCATTTTGCCAGCCAGTGCCAAAATTATTCAGGCTAAAGTTGCTACAAGATGCAGCCAAAGGCAGAGCTAAGGCTATATCCTGCAGTCTCAGTCAAAGATTTGCAAAGTATTGACAGTCTCATAAAAATCAAGCTTTAATTAACTCCTTTCTTTCTCAAACTTGTCTGTAATATACAGAGAAAAGAAAACCTGCTGATATGCAGCAGCTTTATCAAGATACCAACATGAGGGCAACTTTAGCCTTACAGCAGCGCCGCATGCACACTCTCGTCTTAAGTGGCCTCTAGTGGTAGAAGTGGGCATGACATGGTGGTAATGTGAGGATGATGAAGGAGAGGTGGGAGAGGTGAATGTGGTTAAATTGAGGTCTATATATCTGTAGATTTACTGGGATTTGGACTGCACTGGGCAATGTGGAATGGACCATGACTACGCCAGGTTCCGTGAGTTCGAAAGTAATTTTCGACCCGCCAGAGTTTTTCATTCAGCCTGTGCTGTAACTTCCTACTATGCATATCTGAAACAAAGAATGAAAACATTATTTCAGATCTCTTCTCTTTGGGCCACTCCTCACATTCTGTGCACACCATCAGATATACTGCCATACATATAGACAACAGACCAGAAACACTTGCACTCTCAGGACATTTTCTCTCAGACATTTCTCACTGATTTATTGAGTCACAATGTCAAAGTGTCTTCTTCATATATAATAATGTGAAGACTAAAAACTGACAGAACACATTAATGTCAACATGTGAGAAAGATAAGGCAAACACAGGGCTGTCAGGGAAAAGATTGGTCAGAATAAAATAGAAAAATTACAGTGACTTATATTTATTAAGTATGCACAGAAAAAAAATACATATTTAAATTATATTTAAAGCTGTGGAAGATCTAGTTCCACACATTGAGATATGCAAATATTAAGATGTGCTAGTCCTGGTTCTCTCCTCAGAGGCTGGGTCTATCCCTCCATGAATCCACAAATATAAATGGTATTTACACTCTGGCCCTGCACTTACGGTCAATCTGGTCGGCAAACACCTCTCCGTAGATCATCCAGTAAGGCATGAAGAAGATGTTTCTTGCAAGCATCCACGACGGGTCTTCATTGGGGTTGAGGATGGCCTGACGAGCCACCCCAAAACTCATCAGCACCACCAACATGATGATCACAAAGTACATCATGTCGATCATCTGACAGAAGGAGGGAGGAAGAGGAGGGTTGTTACAAGGAGAAAGAAGAAAGTAAAAATTGGGAACAAAATGTTTGCTGCAAAGGAAACAGGAAAGGAGCCTGTTATGTTATGGCTGGAGGAGCATTTTGAGATCAACGATACTCTGCATTTGCATTTTTTGATTGCTATTCCTCACCGGTCTATTAAAATTCAATTTAACTTGATCTGGAATGAAACCTAGAGATAAAATTAAAATGCGCTTAATTAAGGTTAATATCAGATTGATTAAGGAAGCCAAAGCACTGAGGGGGCAGTTTCTCTCCAGGCTAATCTATAATGCAGCAATCCACAGAGTTACAGAATGTCACTTTCGATTGAACTGTCATTCACCGTCTTTCTGGATATCTGAAAAACATACTTGGTAAAATTAAACTTTTAAAGTCAATCTGAAGCTTCCGATCTTGTTTCATCATAATTAATTACTCTAATTAAAAGATAATGAGGTATAATGCCAGCATGGAAGACATTTTCCTCAAAAGTATGCCTCTGTATATTCTCATTTGTTCAGGTAGGAGGTATCATAAAGCAAGTAATTCAGGTCAACTAGACCTGGTCACATGTCTTGGATCACATTTGGTCCCTGACTAACTAGTCTAGTCCACGGAACCGTCTGGATTAATGAAGCCACTTTCAGTACAGGGCAAACCGTCACCCAAGATATATGACCAGGACCAACTGATCAGATTTAATTGCTTTGAGGTGCTACCTAGTTGGACGAGTGAGAACATGCAAAAAACATACTGTTGAGGAAATTTCCCTTTGCAGACTGGACTGCTAATATTTCAAACCGGCTTACAGTTCAGCTACAATACATATTTTAAATATGAGGTTAAATCAGTTAAAGCAGATCCAAATCAGCACTGTCTAACTAATGGATGTTTTTCATATCAAAGTGTTTGTGTCCAGTGGTAAACTGCCCACGTCAGTGACATCAGACAAATACAAATTCATGTTTTTGATCTCCTCTCTTGCTTTGTCTCCATGTGTGTATCAGACTCTCTGATCTTAAACCCGTTGAGATCAAACAAGGTGAAGTGGCACAAGAGCTCTCTAATAGATGTGGGTTTGCATACCACTTAGAGATTAAATCGCTATAATCAGGGACCTCTGTGAGTGCTTACAATCAGCGTAAATGATACTGTGGTTAGAGGGCAAACAGATAAACTGCAAAATACATAATGGGGACTTAAATTCAAGTGATACGGTAGATAAAAATGACAGACACACACGTACGCACGCACACACACAGTTAACTATCCCCTGTCTCGTCTCACCATCTTGCCAATCATCATCACGTATGGACCCAGGTACTTGTTGACCCCAAAGATGTCAAGCAGCCGGATGTACCAATAGATGATATTGACGCAGTAGATGACCCGCCCGTAGCTCATGAGCGGCGGCTCCTGGAGACGTAGAACCATGCCAACAGAGAATATGAGAATGGCCATGAGGTCGGTGATGTTCCAGTACTCCTGAAGCCACACTTTAACCTTCTGTAACAACTTCCCCGGCTCTGACATT
>OMNM01014905.1:10022-23777 GCA_900302745.1 Parablennius parvicornis | reverse complement strand
GGGGGGGGGGAGGGGATAAATTAAGAAAAAGTAACCTCAAGGACGGGCTGGAATAAAAAGAGATGTGCACTCCATCATGGTCACCATGAGAGGGCAGTATGAGTTCACCAATCAGGAGGCTTCATATTGCAGCTATGTGACACAATGATTAATGCTTTTCATATGCTTACTGTACAAACAAAGGTAGAGTGAGACTGGAGAGTACAGTTATGCCACATGACTATATCTCTATAACTCTTTTTCTTTGTTTTCCTCATTTCTATGTCTGATCTTCATATTCACTAGATTCTTACAGCTGTTCTCTCAGTCTCAGTTTTTTTCTTATGTATACAATCCACCGGTGGTAATTTGTATTTATTATTGACTGATTGATCATTTTAATATAATGCCCAGCTTCAGTTGTCCCTGAATTAAACTGGAGGGGATATTATGGTGCTGAACTGAGAGTCTTCGGTTCTCGGTGCAGCAAAGAATAAAAATGCAAATTGTGTTAACACAGTGCTGCATTTACAGTAAAACACTTGCAGGCAGGCACCGCTAGGAGCTACTGTACCTCTCTCATCTTCTCAATGCCGTTGGTGAAGATGTAAGCAATGACCACCCACTCCTGAGGAGATGGCCACAGGTCCATCTTGACCAGGACAATGTAGTTGAACAGCATCAGGTAGGCCACATAGGCCATCTGCATTCAAAAAACAACAGCCAACGAAAAAACATTGTAAAGTCACGTACTTGTGTTTGTGTTTTCTCTCAAATCA
Source organism: Parablennius parvicornis (assembly GCA_900302745.1). Taxonomy (NCBI): domain Eukaryota; kingdom Metazoa; phylum Chordata; class Actinopteri; order Blenniiformes; family Blenniidae; genus Parablennius; species Parablennius parvicornis. The sequence continues at coordinate 23,019 of OMNM01014905.1, read as the reverse complement.
GCAATATGTGCATACTTATACTTATAAAGGGAAAGCTTGAGCCTGTTTGACCCTCTCCCTAATGCAGTTTCAAGATGCTATAAAATATATTTTATATCAGCACATTTACCTTTAACCTCCAAGATTGTTCATCTATATTTTCTATATGGAAACAGACTTGGGGTGCACTGCAGTAATGCTACACAGACAAACTGCAGTAATTTCAAGTATTTAAGCTCCAGATGGAAAGAACAACAACTTCACTGAAGACTGTTTCTTTTCCAGCCACAAATCAAGCTTTCCCCAGATGGAGATATACAAAGTGATTGTAATGATCTGCAATGAGGAGTGTTCTCACTCAGTCTCACATGCACATTTGGTTTTATGAGAACTTTGACTAATATCACCAGAAAAAGGGCAGCACTCAACATCAGGTGAGAGATATGAATACAAATCGGGTCTCGGCTCAGAAAAACCCTCACATCTGTTTTACAAGTGCAGCCATTTAAATGTGCTGCAGACTTTTTTTTCCTTTAACCTGAAGGGCAGAAGGGAGAGGGAGGGAGGGAGGAGGGAGTAAATAGCCAGAGAAAGGAAAATGGGATGAAACAAGGGGCAGTCAAAATATTTTCTCAGCATAAATAAACAGTGAAAACCCTGCCGGTGTTGAAGAGATGTTTTTACTGGGTGAGTAAATGAAAAGAGTCCAAAACAAGGGTGTGGAAAAGAAAAGATCAGCGTGAATAAATGCTCACAGGCAGCCACTGTACAAACCAAAAACAGTGCACAGATTGAGATGGCTTATAGATTCTAGAAACTAAAGTGCTGTAATAAACACACTTTGCAGTGCATGTTAACATTGATGCTGAACTTAAAATCAAAGGACATTTCATATTAATTAATCCAGTGGCAAAACACCATGACTGAGAGGTTTTCCCTGCCTATTTACACTGTCAATACAACATCTTCTTGACTGATTCGATTTATTTTTTCTCTTGTTCCCCTGTTATTTTGTGGCCACGCTGCCTCCGTTGGTTTCCGTATCGCCTACACACTTAACTCTCCCACCCCAGTAAAGCTGGGTAATGACATGGTTGAGCAGGAGGTTAATGACAATGGAGGCAGTGTGAAAGTACAAGCTAATGGCAGGGATCAGCAGGAGCAGAAATACAGTAAGCAGTGACAGCGCCAACAGGAAGCGGGAGTATGTGGGTGGTGCTGCTGAAGCCGACACTGACCGTATGGAACCAGAACTTGACAATTGGAGCGTTGTAGAACTCGTATATCTTGCGTCCCATGGGGATAAGGCGGTGGCGGTTCTGAACCTCCTCAACATCCTTCTTTCTGGATGTCTCTGTCGTTACCTTACCCAGCATTGCCTGGGTGAAAACAAACCCCACACGGTGCGAGGGAGGTAGGAGCGAAAGGTGTGAGGGATTAAGGGATGGAGAATGTGGGAAGAGGAAAGTGTAACGGATCGGAAAAGCGGAGGAGTCGTCCACAGAGATGCGGAAAAAGGACATGAAGTTGGAAGAGAGGGGTAGAAATGGGAAAAGTTGAATAACAAAGAAATAAGGAGGGGGAAAAAAGAAAAGAGGGGGTAAGATGGTTACATTAGGAGCTACAACTATAAGTTCAATATCATAATTAAAGAAGCAAGCACAGGCAATGTCATCATTCCAAAATGTGAAATGTGTGTTTTGAGGTGGAATGTAGGTGAGGATGGCAACACAGAATGACGAGGACATGGACACTCATGGATTGTGTCTCAGACAACAATTGGGAGGCAGAAGAGAGACAAGATAACGACAAGAAGAGGACAGAAAAGGAAAAGAAAAAGATAAGACATAGATATATCTCATTTCTATCTGGGACACATTTCCTTATCCATGAGAGAGGGTTTGGAGCCCACTGTTTTTATGGGTCATGGTCTTAATGTCAAAGCAACACCAGACCTCTGAGGGAGCTTATTTGTAGAATTGTATTACAAAGCAAAAAAAAAAACAAAAAACTAATGGAGACCTGGGGGAAGGCTCAAGTTTCAAGTCTGATTCAAACTTTAAATTCCAACGACTTTGTTTAACTTCCCAGGTCTCACAACTGGTACAATATTGATAAAACTGCTGCTATGAAATCAGTCAAGACATTTAATGGAAAGAATAAAAGACGACTATTTTTGTCAAATATGTGAAACATCTAGAGCCAAAGTTGTGTCCCAGGCACACACAGACAGGGCCATCTGGATAAACAGATTCAAGTGCTAGTGTTTAAATCACACCATGCCTTTACTGCACCGAACATGCACCTTATCTGATTAGCAGGTGGACACGAGGTTTCACATTTATCACAGTGAGGCTTACCTAAAGGATCTGAGGATTAAACAATACAATCTCCCTCTGTGGTGTAGCAGTGTGTATATCTGTATGAATCTTTGTCTGATTCATAAGTGTCTGGAAGTGCATTTATGCAGTCAGAAGCCAGGGCAAAAGAAAGTGGTTCATTGCAAATGCATCCTGCAGTAGGAGGGTACTTTGTTTAACACCAGAGTCCCTCAAAGAATGCAAGTGTAAAATGTCCACTTCGCTGGAAAGTTGCACTGGCTTGCTGGCTGTGCTCAATGCAGATGGAGAGTATGTACAGTGGTGGAGAAAGTCGTTCAACTTCAGGTCGATCGCTTAGTGGGACAATGGTAGATACAGTTCGTGTATTGAAAAAAAAGCTTTTAAAATTTCAGTTGTCCTTTAAATACACAAAGTGGATCAAGTTATCATCACCACAACTGATTGGATTGAAACTGAACGGATCCCAATTCCAGCTGTACATCAGTGCCTATGCAGATGGACCAACTCTTCCACTGTGAGCTGGGAGAAGGTACTCAGACTCTGCATGATTTAAGCTCTGCAGCAGCAGGCGGACATGGTGATTATATAATGCCAAAGCCTGGGCCTCCCATGCTCAACAGCCGACATGCTGAGTGGTATGCTGCAGCAAGCCATCATCGATGGGAGAGAGTGAGGGGCAGCAGTCGGCTAGCATACAATACAGTACCTCAATCAGACCTGAGCTTTGAGAAAACGAGAAAGAGAGACAGAGAGAGAGAGAGAGAGAGAGAGAGAGACTGCAGAACAAAAGATCGAAGGCAAAAGAAACAAAGCAACAAAAGAGGCAGAGAGAGAGCTGGGCAAAGAACAAGGGAAGGGGGAGAAGAAGGCAGAGAGCAGAACAGAGAGAGGAGGAAAGATGAAAGGAAGGAGAAACGTACACGAGGGAACCCACAAGCGGCGACAGACTGAGACGCTACAACTCCACAACCATGTCTTTGCTGAGACAACGAGAAACAGGAAAGGCCAATTTGGCAGAAAAGGTCCAGTTGGCCAGAATAGAGATACAAGTGAGAAGAAATGTGTGTGTGTCTGTGTGTGTGTGTGTGTCATCTCGTGGACAGTAACAACACTGCTTAAAACTGGTCCACAGGAGACATTTACAAATGGACATAGAATCTGAGCTGTGTGGCCAGATGAACTTTAGGATGTGTGTGTGTGTGTGTGTATTGGCTTGTCTGGATATGTGTATAGATTCGGAGATGCTGGGCTGAGGTGGGTTCTCTCACCACGGAGTTGTACTGCGTCTCACAGTAAGATCTTACTGTGAACTCCATGTCCTCCTCTTCCTTCTCCTTGACTGGCTTCTCAGGTTCCTCCTCCTCCTTCTCCTGCAGGTAGGCCTCCTGGTCCTGGGGCATGTAGGACATCTCATCCTTGTTCTTGAACTCCAGACTCAGGATGGATGGTGGGAGAAGCAGCCCCAAGATGACCTGGGACACAGTTTCACGACAGTTAACATATTGGAGGTCTTTTGTTACTGCGCTTATGCAAAAGTTTCAAACCTGGGATCCCGGACCGCCAAGAGGTTTAGGTATCCCCCAGACATCACTGGGGGCCTTGCACATGTCAAACCCCATCCCCAAAATACATGAAGAACGATTCCTTGAATCTATCGCCGAACGAAGAAAATTTGCAATCTTTTTGCTTTGGAGGATTCTGCTTTTCTCTGTTAGTAAATGTGTGGGTTTGCCTGGAACTTTATTTCACTATGATGTTTTGTCGAATCACAGACAATAGGTCTGCATGAAAAAAGGCATTCTTCTCCAAATGAAATGGATCTAATCAACCTTGAACTGAAAGTATTTAACAAACAGTGAATGTGTGACAGTTCATCTCGCTGAAGTCAAGAAATGTCAAAACAAGTGTTAGATCCTGTTTTTGCACTTAAGGAAGAATGTTAATGTGCTTTTGAGGCAAAATCTTAACTTTACACATCTTTATTGCTTTGGATGGACACATTGAAATCCTGCTGTTGTCTGATGCTGCAGGTACCTTATATTTTTTAAGAAGGTATATTGGGAGCCTTATGTTGGGCCTGTGCTTTGCCATCTAGGCTCACACAGGTGACAACCAGGGTCCCTTTTGAGCTTGAAGCATTTCTCTTTAAAGTTTTCTCGATTTTTGGTTTCACAAAGGTTTCCTTCCACAATCCGAAGACATGCGTGTCAATTTAGGGTGATTGGTGATGAAACTGCCTGTAAAGTCTGCTTCCCTGTAATGATTATATAATAGACACCCGGTCTTGGAAGTGCACAACCCATTCTCAGCTGGGATCGTCTCCATTTCTCCTCCTTTAAACTACAGTAGATGACGCAGGTTTGGAGACTGGAAGAATGAAGGAACAGTGGTTTGAATCCAGCAGAGACATTTGCACTGTTCCCGGCACTACTTCGCACTTAGCCAAGGACACCTCCGTGGAATTATAGAACAAACTAGCTTTTATATTTTGCCTGAGTCACACTTGCCAAACTCCTAATATAAATTCTCCCAAGCGAACACCTTCCCATCATGCCCCAGTCTGCATACAACCAAATGACAAAGCTTCAGTATTTACAACACCTGAAGAAAGAGCTCTCATTGTGGAACTCAATTATAAAAGCATTACTTCAGACTGGCAGTAGGGATACTGCGGCGCCACAATGAATGAGAGGGACGCACACCAACAGCAGATAAAGGTGCAAAGGCATGCTGCACCCTCCAAATACATAATATTTAAACAAGAGGAGTCAGTAGGAAGCAAGAGAGGCTGTAACAACAGCAGAAAGGTTAAAAAAAACAATAGAAAGGGAGAAAATAGAGAGTAATGAAGTGTCTTCTTATCTCTCGGAGCAGATGTCCTTATTTTAAGAGAAAACTTTTTGCTGTTTTCATCACATTGATGACTGCCTCCAGAGTGAATTGAAACTTCCTAAATGGAGAAAATGAAGACCATAAATCATTAACTAAGGTGATGGGAGAACTTACATGACTGGTATTAATGATGATTGATTATGTGAAGGGGATAGTTTACCTGTCAAAGAATGAGGGCGTAGTGACCGCTGACAAATGTATGAGCAGTGCAGAAAAGTGCTGTGTCCGCTTTTTTTTTAATAGTCATCGGTCATATTAAGAGGTTGACGGCAAAAAATGTCAATATTGTGTCAGACTCACTGATGCGTAAGGAAAGCAGTGTACTCATCTCCACAGTTCATTGTCCATAATAGCCTTCACTCACCACAAACTGATTGAGTAGTGAAACTGATTGATGTTGCATCGAAACTGGCTAAAAAATGCGAATGCGGATTATTTTATCAGGATATTGCCAGATTATGAACTCCAGCGGGCACCAAATCTCATTTGTTTCATGCACTGATGATTTTGCAGTGGTGTCATGCTCTCTCCCTCCCTCCCTGTTGCAAAGGCCAAACCAGACTTAGAGCACTTGCAGCCTGGCCTGCTCTGAGACGCCATCCAGCCAGGCCCATCATTCTGCCTCACTTGTGTATGAATGAGTGTCAACTCAGCCTTCAGCAAATCCCAGGGCATCTCTTCATTATAAACAACTCTAACCTCCATGATGAGAGAAGCTGCCTCCCATCACCCGACCACCAGACATTTGGTGGACCCGCATGAAAAAACTAGTGCTCAAAACTGAACCAGTGGACTGAAGTGAAACTAACTGAAACCAGGTAGTGGTTACCACGCTCGTCTCACAGTGAGTGTTTTCCTGGATTGACTGCAGCTTTGGATTTTGCATTTATCCCACACACACGTCAAGAGACACTTCACACGGTCGAGAGATTTTTAAATTCCCCATAGGTTTGATTGTGACTGATTGCCTGTCATTCTACGTGTGCCCTGTTTTTTCAATCAGATGGGATCAGCTCCAGCTACAGGGCGACCCTGAGGTGGATAAGTGATGTGATATGGAAAATGGACAAATGCAGACTTTTTTTTTTATACAAAATAAAATATGATTTCAATATAACATGAATCAGTCTTGGAAAGCCTTCTTGCTTAGACATTAATCACAACCTTAGTCCGTCAATTAAAGTCCATTAAATGTTCTTTTTTCTGGCTGGTCTTTTTCACAAGGCCATTGATTTATCAGCATCATTCAGTACATTATTAAATCTACATGACACAATTAAAATAATGTATCAATAAAATGTATTTTTGATTTAGTATTCTATTCACGCACTACTCGTCCATTCACCCGTAACACATAAAGACCTCTGTGATTGGACGGTGTGCTTCAGGCAATTTAAACGATTTCTCCTATAAATTGAAATTCTGGATTTAGACTTGACTTTCATCAATAACTGATGTTATGTAACTGTAAACAGAGTGAAGTGGGTGAAGACAACGCACCATTTCAACATGCAGTGGTGGTGACCTGTCTACCTCTCTCAGTCCAGTGAACGCTCACCAAACCCTGAAGAATGAGTCATCGTGCCAAGGTCCCAACTTTATAGAAGTCTTCTCTTTTCTCGTTCATTTGTATTTTGTGACAATGAATGTACAGAGTGTGATTAAGTAAGGACATAAGTATCTTATCAAACAACATATAATTCCACTACATGCTGCTTCAGATTCTTTGCATGCAACCACTGCTGATCTATAAAATGTCTATTTTTTTCTCTCCTCAGGATCCCCCGCTACCTCCTTTCTGGCTCCATCCAACTCTCTCCTTCCCGTTTATACTCTCCCAGTCCTCACCAGACTATGTAACATAACCCAACCACTTTGGGACGTTCTCTTTTTGTTTGTTTATTTCTGATTTCTTCTCTATGTGTGTCTTCAGATCATCCTTTGTTTTTATCGTTGCTATTTTGGACTAGGCCTTGTAAAAGATATAATAGCCATTAAGCCTATTAACAGATCCCCATTCTCCTTCTGTCTTGCAAACAAAGCATGCCATAGAAACTGTGGCAACTACAATATATAAGTAAAATGTCTAATATCTAGAGGTCTGTGCATATAAAGTAAATAACCAGCAGGTGATTTTGAGTAGAAAAACAGTACAATCCTCCCAGAATTGGTGCGAGTTTGGATCTATAACAGTAATCCTGTCCCTGAAATATCAAAACTCTGCTCTGTATTGGTAAATAGTTCTGATGAATACTCCTACTGGGCGACCACCCATGTTAAAAATGAATGAAAAACAACTGAATCCAAGTAGCATTTTCAACAGATGTAATAAAGACTTCTGATTCCTGTCCTCGGGTGTTCACATATCAAGTACATCCATTCTCTACTTCTCTGCAAGCTACCCAACAGCCCTACTCTAGAGATTTGTGCCAAATCTTCAGTAGAGAGGGTTTCTTCATTACATTATAAGTCCAACGTTTTCAAAGGAGACTGAAACATTCAGATACAACCAAAACAAAAGTTTGAAGACAGTAAGTGTACTTTTTCTTCACCTACCAGCGATCCCAAACATCTGCAACACCCAAATTACCTTCAGGCCTGAGTTCTTGCGCATGCGCAGGCGTCCCATCCACATGTCGGTGAGCAGCATCTGACTGCAGGTGTGTGCAATGAAATCTCGATGTTTGGCTGCTACCGCCAGCTGCAGGCAGGTGGCGTTGCTCCAGTTCTTCAGCTCATATGTCAGGAGCTTCATGGCCATCTGCTCATCCTGCTTGTAGGATTGGTCTAAGAGCTCCACAGCCAGCTGGGCAAACTCTCTGGGAAAATATATGCGAGAAGACACACGAGTACACAGAGAGTCATGAACAGAAACAGTAATATGCTTTGTCCACATTGGGAATATGCAATTTAACTGATCAAGACATCACTGGCCATCTGTCCGAGGAGATGTCATTTGCATACAAATACTTGTACACGAGCGAACAGAGTGGGGATTTCAATACTTGTTATTCATTATCACGGAATAATAAATCCTTCAGTAATATTGCATGGGAAACCCTCAAAGGCAAACACACCCATACAAATACTTTTCAAAAGGAAAAACAATGACAAAAAAACTACCACCTCGTGTGTCGGCACTTGAATGTAATCCATTCCAGACAATCAAAAACATGAATACTATTGGATCGTGTTTCACTCTCTCACACACAAAGATGTGTTGTTTAATTCAAACAGGGAACCAATAGTGCTGGATCTTGTGAGATCCGTGAGATCACACAATATCAATGCTGTACACAAGACAAATATCTTAATTTCTGTTTAATTATACTTAAATATATTATGTTACATGAAAGGAAAATGTTGGAGCAGTGTTTATGCAGCCTGTCTGCAAATATCTCGAAAAGCAGGAGATCCTTATAGAATGTAGTCATCACAACATGTACACAAACAGTAAAACACAGACTACGTACATCGAAATGCGCACAATGATCCCTGGAGTTTATAAAAACAGCTATGGATTCATAAACAACTACGATCTGTGTAAAGACTACGGGCCAGTATAAAAATGTATGTGGTAAAATAAGCTCTGCGAAGGAGGCCAGCCATATTCTCTGGAAAGTAAACTCAAAACATGCCAGCTCCAAGGATATCCTTGGAAAGTATATTCATGTGTGTGTGCCGGAAGAGTTATGATTAATATAACTATAGTTTATTTGTGGGATCCGATTTTTTTTCCCTCCTCCAATTCACAGTAATTTTCGTAGCCAACATTTACTCCTACCATCGCTGTCTTTTTTTAAATGCATATCCTTGACTAACGATGTTGCATGTTATTAGACCTCCGAATGTATGTCACTAACATCCCACGAGAGACTGAATCAGTCTGAAACAGGCCAGTTTGCAGGAAAGCAGGAAAATCAGTGTGCATCTGCTTCCATACTGTATACACCGCAGCGTGGAGTAAATGTTAGTGTTTTGAGTCTACGTTTTATAAATCATTTAGTGCAGCAATGTCTCATATTTTTTCTAGGTCCTGCTCAGAACAACAGTATACATCATGTGCATATTAAACTGCATTAAACTCCATCGTGTAACCACACAGAGTGTGCATAATTCATGCTCCTCACCTGGAGTTGTGGTTTAGCTCTTGAGAGATGTCGTCCACCATGTCGTTCTCGGAGGCCTCGTGTGCCATGGCCTTGCAAAGCTTACACGCCACCAAGGCTTTGGCCATTGCCTCCTCGCCATGCTGCCAGAAGAACAGGGCCATTTTCTGCCGTTTCATGAGCACGGCCCACACCATCAGCTCATGGAAGGGAAAAGGGAAGTGGTTGATTTCTGGGTCGTCCAAGTCGATGTCCACCTCTTCCTCTCGCTTGCGTGTCGTCTTCTGTCGGCCTCTGCGGATTGGCATGTCATCCTGGTGAGAGGACAGACACGTTTACAAGTGTTTTCTTGGTGTTTTTTCCAATTATATTTATCGACATCATTTTCCAGGACACAAGTAAAGCATTTCAAGTTGATCTGGTCTGATTTAGAAATGTATGGTGCAATTTGTTGCGCAATCAGAAGACAGATTTCTGTGACATTTCAGAATAAAACGCAAAGTTAAGAAAGACTTCAACCCATTAATCAATCTTCCCTATTGCTCTATTCAACTTAGCGTCAAGTCGGGCTGGAGCCAGTCCCGACTGACTGTGGGTGAAGGTCAAGTAAACCCTGAACAGGTCACCAGGCAATCAGAGGGTCAGCACAGAATCAACACAATCACTCACGTTCACTCCCTCTGGCAATTTTCAGTCACTCAAATGCCTGTTTCTGTACTGAGGGAGGAAAATGGAGTATACCCCGAGAAAATCTGTGCAAGCACAAGGAGAACATGCGTTTTTCATTTATTTATTTATTTATTTATTGTTAAATAGTATCCAGATAATCTCCTTGAGACACAAGCACTCATTTAAATTCCATTTAGATTTAAATTCCATACAGAACAGACCCCAAGCCTGGACATGAATAAAGGATATTCTCACTGTGATGCTGGATCACTAACCACTGTACCACCATGCCGTCCATGAAGACAACTTACAACATAAAACAGAATGCCATACCATGGATTCACACTTGGACTTAAGGTATTGTGTGCATGTCTTGCAGTGTGATGTTTCAGGATAAAGTTGCAGATTAAGAAGTAGCAGGACTTTAATCTTTCAAATGCCTGTAACTAGCACGCGCTGACAAACACTATTTATTTCTACTGGACTCAGGGAAAACCTCTCACCTCTGCAAATCGTGCCCTGAATCTGTGGGATTAGTGCAAGGAATCTAAATGGTGGCATTCTAAGAATTTGTATCTTGACTGTTCTTGGGCCACAAGCTGAATATGATCCTTGCAGCTTTCAAAAAAAAAGTAAGGTCAAAGTCCAATCGTAAGACAAACATGAGGGGCTGCATGATGCTCGGCAAAAAGCAATGCAATTTATGTTCTCACACGTTCATTTACTTAAGAGTTTATAAATGTTGGAGAAGCTTGAATATCTCAAGGTTTGCTCACTGACTCTGGAGAAACAGAATACTGCCAGCTAGTCTCTAAATAGCTTGTCAGCTCGGCCGCATTGATCTCCAATAACTTCACATTTAATCTGTAGAGGACTACTGACATTTAATGAATTACATCCATTTGAAAAATGACTTTCAGTTCAACCTTACTTTGAGGGAGATTATCAAGACAAAGAGGCACACTAAAATGGAAATACATTATGCAGTGATTTGAGATAGTGACACATTTATGGGGGTTTAATCTTCAGATTTGATGTACATTTAGGAACAATGGGAGTTCCACGGATGTGAATCTTTGCTAACACAAGCGTCAAGTATCTCTGGCAATAAATTTAACATTTTGTTATGGAAACAGGTCACTATACTGACTGGATGATAACCCCCTCCTCCGAACCCTTCCCCCAATAAAACAACAAAGCATTCATTCAAATAGGTCAATTTAAATCGGCGTATACAAAGACAAAACACAAACTGACAACTGACACACAGGGAGGTGGATTTCAAACAGGCAGACACACAAAGGATGTACAGCCATGCATGTTAGATAGGAATACCTCTGAGACCCATGCTGTGATAAAAGCTTTATGATGTGGATTGTCATGTTGTCTACACCATGTGAGTGCATACACCATATTGAGCATGATGCAGCTCTGTAACGCAGTCGTCACAAATTCAATTAAATCACTCTGAATTGCTTGGCAATTTTTACCTTGTACCTACAAACCTGAATTTAAATGTAATGAATCTAAAAAAAAAAAAAAAAAGTGAGTTTAAATTAATCTCTGTTGCCAATATTAGACAGCAGGTCTGCAGGTAAATCAGAGGTGCACATGAATGGCAGCAGAATGAATTAAACATATCCCAAGGTTTTCCTTTCAAAGATTGCAAGGTACACAACACCCACTCGCACTGGTATTTCACTCAGCAGACTGCACACAGACTATTGGCGCAACACATAAAAGAGTGAGAGAGGAAGAGTGAAGACCGTGTTGCAACTTTAAGGAGCTCTAAACTCACCTCCATCCCCAGCAGTTTCAGGGCTTTGGGCTAGAAAAATCAAACAAACAGAACACGACCTTGTCAAATGTATTTTATTGCGCGACGTACTGTACAAACAACAGAGTGCACACTTGAAGTCTCAGTCAAAATATTGTTCAATAAAGTGTGCCGCTGACTTTCAGCTTAACATTCTTTTTTTAAACAGAAACTGTAAGGAGTTCAAGCATTTAGTGCTGTTGTGATTGACAGTGTACTATACATACAGCAAATAATCTCTTGCAGCTGTGTGTTTGCAAGTATTAAAGCGGAGTGCATTTGGTACAGTACTGTGTATCTGTATTAAAGCAGGGCATGTATGAATTATGCATTCATGAGCCATCATCTGAGTTGGTAAAAATAACTCAGGTTTCCTGTGGGGATTTTGATATCCACATCTATTTCGAAGCTTTGTTCTTACTTAGCATGTGTTTGTGTGTGCATGCACATCTCTGGGATGATCGTGCACTGGGTTCATCTCGAAAATAGCAGTTAAATTGAAGCCAGCTCTTTCTCTCATGCTGCCTCTCTCCCATTTTGCCTTTTCACTCGAGTCTCCGTCCTGTTTCTTTTGCTGGGCGCGTTATCTGCCTCTTTCCAGCTGCTTTGTTGCAGCCATGCCATCTCGACAATGAGATAAACGACTCACGCACGCACACTCACGCAGGAATACACGCACGCACGCACACACACACAAACTACAATTTTCAAAGACTAAAGTGCACCATCAGGGCAGTTTGAAACAATGCTGCGTCTATTTCTATTTTCTTCACACCTGTGGTGGTGTAAGAGTAGTTATTGACCGAGATAATTACACATCACAATAACGGAGCATGAACAAATCCTACTGTATGTAATGTGCAGCACGTGATGTAAAGCATGAATCTGCACAAACAGTATAGCATGACACCACCCCTACACCCCCACCCCCAACTTCAGCTGAGTGTACTAATCAGTGATGAGATTCTGCAGGGGTGTAATGAAGAGCGTGTTTCCTTGAGATCATAATGGTACATGATGAAAAGCCACTGCTATGGGTAGATGATTTGCTGCATCAAGCTGATCATGTCTTGTGCTATACTGACAATCTATCTGATGTGGTAATGATCAACGGAGGAAGTGAAGCACTTATGTTGGATCTCATCAACATCATCTAGATTGCATGAAATCACATGACAACTCCGGGGGGG
>OMNM01014895.1:17690-31864 GCA_900302745.1 Parablennius parvicornis | reverse complement strand
AAGAGCGAGTATGAGGGTGAAAGTGGGACAGACATCAGTGATAGGAGATCTCAGCTCTCCCCTCCTCTTCCCTCATTCTCCTCTGCCTTCTGCCACTGAGGGGAAGTGAAGGAGGTCACCCACGCCTACGAGCACTCAATCAACCTGCCGGCGACCTTGCTTGTCCTGGATACAGTGCCCGCTCCCTCTGTCGGCCCGTTCCGCTGCCAGCCTGCTGCCATCGCGCCGCAGCCGGTGCCAGGTTACCCCGCCACGAGCACAGAGGTGCCGTTCTGTGAGATGCTCACCGAGAGCCAAAAATCAGTGACGGGCAGTCCTGTTTTGTGTCGGAGATTGAGTTCCAGGAACATCAGACAGAAGCTGTGGTGAATATACGCAGGCTAATTAGTATGTTAGACACGTGATGTGTTGTTCAGAATTTGCAGGAAAATGATTTATTATTTACAGAGAGAATTATGCGACACACTGCACGTCGGCCATGTTAATTCTGAGAACCGTGTTGATTCACTCATATTGGCTTTACACTAACAATCTTCTGTTGGGAGATTTTCATTACTGAAACTAATGAAAAAGGTAGAAAAACAAACTTGTGCATTCAGGTTTCGATTGATTGGAAACAGTGAAACTAAAATTACCACGTATTCCAACTGCCGCTGTATATCTAGTGAGACGTGTTAAGAAATTTAATTGAAAGGTATTCTAAGTAGGCTTTCTAGTCAGATTGCCAAATGGAGATTTAATATCACATTATTATGAATGAGTGACGACACACTGTCCCTGACCTTTGGCCTCTGAACTCTATTCATCCTTGAATCGGAGTGAACAGCTCAGACCATTTTAAAATTATAATCACAAAGCATTTGAGACGCATCACATCAACAGGGTAAAAACTACATTTTTTTAAAAAAAAATCACTTAAATTAATTACTAACTCCGCCATATAGCGTTTTCAATGTTAAAATTTCCCAACTTCAAAGTGCCCCCATATCATTAATCTGGATCGGATCCAGACGAAATTTGGCACAATAGAGGGGGGCAATGATCGTCCAAATATACATCTCCATTTTTATGAGAATCGAAACAAAATTCTGTGAGTTGTGATTTTTGAAACTCGTAAATCGGGTTTTTAAAGTTAATTTCCAAAATTTTTCCTGACCTTAATCTGGATCCGATTCAGATGAAATTTACTAGATATCACCATCATAAAGATCACTGAATTTTTACAAGTCAATCAGATATTATCTCGGAGAGATATGATTTTTGGAAAAAAGTTACATTTTCAGAATTTTTTTAGGAAGATTCCGTCAGGAGATTTTGCGTAATCCTGCTAACAAACAGACAAACAAACCCTGGCAAAAACATAACCTCCTTGGCGGAGGTAATTAATCTCTTATGTATCATAAGTCTGTATTTTAATCTGAAAATATATATATTTTTACATTTAAAAAGTCTGTATTTTGTCTTTTCAATAGTAGAAATGTCTGGATGAACTAACATCATGGTGGATACAGAAAAGAACAATACATTTCATAACAGCTGTCCAGTTTGTGTTTTTGTGTCTTAATCAAATGGTAAAAATATTAACAGTAGGCACTATCAAACCTAAAGGTCCAGACTTCAGGAAGGTCTTTGATCAAATATGTAGCAACAACAAAAAAATGTGCTTTCATTACATTAAAGAAAGACATCATACATTGTAGACATTGGACAAGTATATATTGTCCTACTACACACAGAACAGTTATAAAGCTGTGTTTCTACAGTAGTTGTAGAAGGTTTGCCTTTACCAAGGCTAATTGGCATAGACAAGAAAAAGAGGGGTATTCAGGTGGTTGCTAACAACCTTCCAACTCCTCTAGTTTACACAAGTCACCCCATAAAAATAATCTGCTCTGACTTCATCACCATACTGCACAGCCGCCATGAATCCGGCCATGTTGTACTGTTGATTAAAGCTCACAGGGACGGCTCAAATTTGCATGGCAGAGCAAATATCTCAAACTGTAATAACTTTGGAAACAGCTGATCTCCAGCAACCGCTATTGTGAGGGTGCAAATTACCACACAAGGCTGCAGATATCTCCATCAGCTGTGACTGTCAGGTCACATTCCTTTATTATGTGCCGTCACCCGGGCCTTCCCCTACGGAAAGTTGGTTAAGGCGTTGGATACAGCTGCAATGATGGCTCCGATGACCACTGCTAAAACAAAACGGCATGGAGAGACAACACATGGGCCGAAAACAGACCGGAGGGGGTGTAGAAGGATGGGGAAAATTTTCTGAATGGATGGCAGAGGAACTGAAAAATCTTGGACATGAATATGTCCAGTTTTGTAGACTGAACGAGAGAAAAAAGGGAGAGACACACAGAGACAGGAAAGTGAATGTAATACATCTCTAAAAGGGCAGATTCCTACATGATGCATGGTGTACAGTGTGTGTGTGTGTGTGTGTGTGTGTGTGTGTGTGTGTGTGTGTGTGTGTGTGTGTGTGTGTGTGTGTGTTCCAGAGGCTGGTCTCCATGAACATGCCTCTGAACAGTGATGGAACCGTCACCTTCAACGCAACGCTGTTTGCTCTGGTCAGAACGGCTCTGAAGATCAAGACTGAAGGTTTGTCTTCGACTCCTAGTAGAGTTTTATTAAGATCAAGTGATGAGTTCCAGTGGAGACGATTTAAAGCACATGCTTCTGTTGGGATTTGTTTGGTCATTAGCATTAAATTACTATAAGTATTAGATTACTGAAAGTCACCGAAAGTATTTTATGAAAGATATAAATTATTATTTGAAGTAAAGTGTGATTTAGTCATTAACTACTCCTGAAGTAATTGATTAACTACTTAAAGTTAAGAAATGATTAAAAATATATTCAAAGATTATTCACTTGAATAAATGTGTTATTTATTCATTAAAGGGGCACCACAGGAGAGTCCGGAAATAAATAATTGCCAAACTATCAGTCTTTTTTGGAAAATAATGTATTTAAGTTACTTAATATCTCTGTGCAAAATATAACAATACTAAAATAAAAGGGAATGTGTGAGATCTGAGCACAGACTGTTACAAACCAGCAAAATGTAGCAGTTTTGTTGCTAATGTGTGGGTGAGCGTTCTTATCTAATCTTAATCATGGGGCGCACGCTGGACAGGTGTACATGCACACAAAGTCGGCGTTAGTGAAAAAAGAGAGAAGAAAGGAGAAAATTTGTGGATAGTAAACGTGCGGTTCCAATTCGTGGTTCTCCACACAGAGATCGGAGTAGCTTTCAGAGCTTACCCGGATCGCTGTTGTCTGAGGGGAAGAAACGGAAGTTTGTACACACGACTGTGCACGTGAACATTGCATTCATGCTCATACACAAACAGACGGCAACTTCATGCTGCTGGTCGCAGCTTGATGAAAGACACAGTTAAAACACATTGTATATTAGCTTTCAGGGTAATTTAGCTTCACTGTCCAGACAGAAGCTCTCTTACTGTCTTCAGTGAGTTGTGCATCACCACCGTGGTGCGCTGCCAGCTCTCGTTGAATCCCGCAATAAGTCGTCTGTTACCGGGTCCGGAGTCAGCGTCCCGACCTCCATAACTTTGGGGCTTTGCGTTTCAGCTTTTGAGAGCTGTGCATTGTGGATGCAGTCAGAGAATCTTGAGGATCCAAAATAATGAAAGAATAAGAGAAAATAGAATCCAAACTGTGTTCTGCTTGTCCAGTGGATTGAACTTTTGTTTGGTTCTGTGGGTCCACTTTGTGCTCTCTTTACTTTTTAGGCAGCAGAGAAGTGTGTCTCTGAGCTAGTCAGGTTGAGAAGAGGCTCCGAGCGGTTTGCCCGGTTCTGGTCCACATGTGTTAACACGTGGCTCTGTGTGTCTCCTTGTGAAGCTGACCCGTTACGGTCAATGTTGGTTCGACTTGGAGGGGGCTTGCAGGGTCTGGGTCTGAATTTCTTACTGGAGCAGAATTAAACTTTCCAGTTCAGCATCGTTGAGTCTCCGAGTTCTGGTTTATAGACTTTGCCTGTGACTAAACACTGGAGCTACATGCTGTACATCAGGTCGGAGTGAAAGTGTGAGAGGTGGAGCAGTAGATGAAGGGGGAGTGAAGGTGTGATAGGTGAAGCAGTAAGGTGTGTTCACTGTATTAAAAGCTGATTCCAGTTGTTTGGTGACAGAGTCTAAAGGTGACACCTCCACCCTCCACTCCTCGTTCTGCCTGAAGCTGTGTTCCCACCCGTTCAATTGTCAGGAGTCACAGGATTGTTGGTGAACGGCTGCGCCGGTTGCCAGGAGAGCCGGGTGACTTGACCTAAAGAGATCAGGATCAAGTGTAATACTGCTTTGTTGAACATTCCTGATTGTAAAAAAAGAGTCGGGCAAAGCATGAGAAAAAATGTGACAAATGCTGAACCTACGTACACAGTCTTGTCCGGATTCATTCGGACAGCGTAGCGTCCCCAGTGGCAGTAAGCAAAAACACAAACTATCATCTTCGGCATTCCCCAAGGGTCTGTCCTCGGCCCAACCCTTTTCACACTGTACATGCTTCCTCTATGTCAAAATACCTCCTACTACAAAATATCCTTCCACTGCCATGCCAACGACACCCAACTGTACATGTGGGGGCCATTACTTCCACCTGGTCGACACCCTTTACCTCCACCTCACCTTTCACTGGAAGAGATAGAGGTATAGAGATGAGCCTCCAGCTGGTCACCCCTAAAATAGAGGCCACACTAGTCACACTCTCCATCAGCTCCAGTCATCCTCCATTACATCCATCAACTTTTCTGGTCAGGACATCCCTCTCTCCTCCACTGTCACAAACTTTTGTGTGTCGTTCGACTCACCTCTGTTTTGATGCACACATGAAACACTTGTGAAAAACATCATTCTACCACCTGAAAAGTATCGCAACCATCTACTCATCACTGACCCTGCCTGATGCCGAAAAGCTCGTCCATGCCTTCATCTCCTCCAGGGTTCTACTCCTGTAATCGTTCCTGCATGGCATCACCAACAAAAACCTTCAGACAGTCCAATCCGTACAGGGCAGTGCCACCAGGCTCCTCATCAAAACCAGAAAACACGACCACATCACTCCAGTCCTGAAATCCATCCATTGACTCATGGTCCCCGCCAGAATACCTTCAAGAACTACCTCCTCACTTGCCAGTGTATCCATGGGAATGCACCCCACCTCCCTCAAGGAATTTCTCCCCTATCCACCACCCACCATAACGGCCCCTGCATACTCCCATTTAGAAGCTATATGAACAAGAAGAAAGTTTGGCAGTGACGTCAGCCACCTGCCAAAAAAAAAAGCTTTTTCTGCAGGACTGTTCATACTCCAAGAAGAAGCTGTCAAACCAGCAGGCCACACCCCCTCATAGCAGGTACACTTCTGTGATGCAGCATTTTAACTTTTTAATCGCAGCTTATTTCTAACTTCATATGTATTCAGAAATACATTTTGCTGAACTTTTTCAGTGATAAAATAGAAGGTTGGTGTCCGGGCTGCAATGCTGGTGCTCTTTTAAACGCAGGAGCTGACAGCTTTGAGTGATGCATTCAGGGGCATCACATTAAGCCACCTTCCAACATGTTAACGAGCTGGGGACTCATGCTGAAGTTTTGGGCAGTGCGGCACTGACATATTTCGGCCCAGACAGTGGGAACAAGCACAACCAAAATTCTTCAGCCGGAAGGAGCTGGCCGAAGAAAATAACATAATTTAGTTGGGCAGGACCCCGGGGTACCCAACTTCCTTCTTGTTTTTATGGAGTATGAATTGGTCTCAACAACCCCCACCTCAAGGAACTTCTCCCCAACCCCACCCACCACAGCGACCCCCACCTCATGAAACTGCTCCCCCACCCACGATAACCCGCTCCCTCCATTCCAATAATTCATGTCACTGCATTTTATGTCTGTTTTTCAGCTTTTACAGTTGTTTTTGTTTGATATTCATGAATGGAAAGTGCAATGCAACTACAATTTATTATTGTTGTTGTTGTTGTTGTTGTTCTGACAGTAGACACTGGTGCGATGTGGGATGAAACTCTTCTGAGGCCTGTACTACAAACCGTGATAAACGTATTTTCTGGGTTGACTAATCCAGACACTTGCGATCCTAATAAGTGTTACTACAAAGCAGGTTATCAACTCGCTGGTTCAACCCAGAACTATGTGTGTGTGTTCACATGAAAGGGGCGGAGTTTGCGGCGTCTGACCAATCACACACATGAAAAAACTGCTGAACAGTTTACAGATTACTGAAGAATCAAATGTTCTCTGAGAATATGAAGAATTAAAACACATCCACCAGCTAAAAGCAGCACTGCTGCTGCAGCCAAAGCCAGACCGTTCCTGACTGGTAATGTAAGACTTCACGAGATTATATAATATTAATTGATCATATAAACAGACGGCATGGCACTGTGATCACAGTTTCAATTTATTACAGCAGAAACATATCGGCAGAGCTTCCTCACTGCTCTACTTTCAGTTTCCTTCCAATTGTTTTGAGACTGAGTTTCTCTTGTGAGTGTGTTTTGTGATGTAATATCAATTCATCACCACGATGACACGAGTTGTTCTGGTTCCATAAATTCATGTTTCTGCAGTTCTATCAGGTGTGATCGTTAAGCTCCTTATTCCAGATCAACCCAAAGCTAAACAGACTTGGAACAAGTCAAGAAGCCTCAGTGACGAGTATTTATTTTATTACGTTAAAAAGATCGCTCTATTATTTTCTCATCTTCGTTACAGCTCCGTGCTGAATCCACGCACTAATCACCACTATTTCAGAATGGGCAGGTCATTTTCCAAGAGATCTGATTGGTTAGGAGGCGGAGCTTTGTCCGCTTATCGAGAACGTAACCTCGTTCGGAGCAGGTTAGACATTTAGCGTAAGTTACCACGGTGTTTTAGCCAGATGAGATGTGAGTGAGCGTGGTAGTACAGAAAATTCAGTGTTAATCCTAGAAGTTATCTCAATAAGAGAAAAATCCAGGGTCGTAGTACGGGCCTCTATTCTTGGGTCGTTCCACACTGTGGAAACTGGTTCCAGTTTCAATGTCACATTAAACAAGTCTTACTTTCCGACCTGAGATGAGCCTTTAGCTCTATGGTAGGCAGCACTGCCTAACACCACTGGAGGAATTAAATGATTATTCGCTCTTGTTTTTCTGGTGTCACTCAGGAAACTTTGAACAGGCCAACGAAGAGCTGAGAGGAATCATCAAAAAGATCTGGAAACGCACCAGCATGAAGCTGCTGGATCAGGTCATCCCACCAATTGGAGGTAACTGCTCAGCAGCCAACGCTGCGTGGGACTGCAATGAACACACACACATTTCCATGATTTCTGTGAAATGTCTAAATCCCTTTGAGCAGCAGCCTGGGGCAGGAATTCAGCAGGGGACTTCACTGCTGTCATCTTCAGCCATTCCTGCTCCTTCTGGACGGCGAGCTCACAGGTTGTTGGACCCATCCGGGTGACGGCGTCCTCCACTATCCAGGCCTCTGTCACCAATGTAGTGCCAGCAGTTTGTTGCTCAGAGCTTGATTTTATTTGAACACACATGTAACACTCAGCACAGAGGGGTGTGCTCACCCGCAACCTCACAGTGCAACACTAAGTATCGATAAAAGAGCAGTTGAAGACATTTGCCTTGGTTTTTCTTATATTTTGTTTTGTGTTTGCTTTTCATAGATGACGAGGTGACTGTTGGAAAATTCTATGCCACATTCCTCATACAGGATTATTTCAGAAAAATGAAGAAGAGACAGGAAGAGTACTACGGGTATCGTCCCACCAAGAAATCTGATACCCACGAAATACAGGTAACACCAAGGTTTCCCTGAACACATTCAATTTGACTCACAATTGAACGCAGTGCAGAGGACAACCACTGCTAGTAAGTTTAGAACCAAAAAGTGTAACAAAGGACTCGGAAATACAACATAGCTCATTGACAAAATGAAGCACAATGAAAATCTGTACACCAAGAATGTGGAAAAAAAGATGACGGAAGAACATTGGGATTTTTCAAATGAGCAATGTCACACAAAGCAAAAGTCTTGATAAATAAATGAAGTGGTTTGTGGTTCAGTAGGAAGATCCTCAGGCTGACTTTAGTGCTGACTCAGCTCTCACTAAAGTCGTGCTCATGCTCAGTCAGCAAAACAGCTGGAATTAGAAAATGACAGACGAAAAATAACGCTCCAGAAATGCAGTAAAGCAAAGTTGTTTTGAAGTTGTGATTCAGGCCCATCTTTCATATCAGGAGTGGAAAACAGACTTTCATTGTGGTGGTTGGCCAGTGGGTCGGTAATGTGTTGGCCTTCATCCTCTTCTCAGAGCCACTGGCTGACAACAGTTCAGGACTTTGCTTTTCATTGTATTTGCACATTGTTTTATCTCACAATAGAGAATCACCGGAGTTGACTGGTGCGTGAAGACATTATAAAACTTTGCTTCAGCAGCTGACGTCACATCTCTTAGTGGTGTTTTATGTGTTCTTCTTAAACTTTTCCTGTTTTTCTCCCTTGACCTACCTTTCAATTTTTTTGTTCTCTATTGCACTGAGATTGTTTGAATGTAAAGTGTGTTATAAATAAAATTTATTATTATTATTATTATTATTATTATTATTATTATTATTATTATTATTATTATTATTATTATTATTATTATAATATTAAAATTCTGCATTGTAAAGTAATTAGACTACTCTCAAATAACAGGTATAAAATAATTGCTATCATTGTTAAAATCATTTTAAATCTTCTTAAATTATGAAGAAATGCCATCAAGCTGTTTTTTGTTGTAGGAAGATGAAATGGTTGAAACTGTGGAACGGATCTATTTACATAACTTGCAGCTCATGAGACTGAATGTCTGTCTCCGTCGAGGGACGTCAGCATATCACATTCTCACTTTTCTGTCATGACAGTTCATAAACAGACCTCCTTTTATTATCTGCTTTCAAATTCAGCACAAAATGAGACAAAATACCACGAAGATCCAGGGGGGTGTTATGGAAATGGAGCAAGAATCAGGTCATGTTTGACATTATGCGCAGTATGTACAGAGGGACAGGGGACCACAAAAAGAGCATTAATGCAACCATTAAGGCAGTTTTTTTTTTTTTTGCTCAGTCTTCATTCATTAAACATACAAACTTCTCACAGTCAAAGTGAATCGTCCCCTTGAGATGAAATTCTAATGTGATATTAAGAGAAGTGGGACGATGGCGGCTTATTAGCATGAAGCTGAGACAGGCAGGCAGGCCGCCATGTCCCATGTATGTAAACATGAACCCAGCAAAAAAACATCAAGTTTGACTTTGCGTCACAGCCAGCGCTGAGAGTACGACTCTCCGGAGCGCCGCCGATTTTGTGGAGGATCGGTATTGACACAGCTTGTAGGTTTGTACGGGCAGGGCTTGAAATGGCAGCTTCAATCCCGAGCAAAGGATCAGCTCTCAAGAAGCACTCACGCTACATTAAGCAGAGACAGAGAGGCGAGGGCATCCAGCTGGTTACACACACCGTGTCAGCCTCACCTGGCACTGTATGCGCATGAATAAAAAAAAAAAGTCTGTGTGTTTTAATACACACTACTCACTCAACAATCACTGAGGCAATTTCCTCTTTCAGATATTTCTAAACCGTGTCTTAATGTGGATATGAACTACTAAAAAAAAAAAAAAGAAAAAAAAAAGAAGCCGCGTGAGCTTTTCCTCACCTCCCGATACCTTCACAGTGAAAGGTTTATCACCTCGGAAACACATCCACAAGCAACACATCTCTCGCTGTTTTTTTTTTTTTTTTTTTTTAACCTCCCAAAAAGCCAATTAGATGAAGAACAAACACATCCTGCTGTTGTGTCTGAAGCAGGAAAAAACTTCTAAAGTATCACCTCTGTCAGTCCCGCTCAGCGAATTCACCAAACATCTGCTGCCATCACCATATTTCATGGGAGGAGAGCGCAGAGCAGCACAAACACACATTTCAGCCAAAGTAAGCTGATTTTTTTTTTTTTCCTTTCACGGGTGAATATATAAATCTTAAAGCAGCACTAATCAATATTTTTACATCAGCAGTGGTCAAATGATGAGAGTAATGTGAACGTTCTCACTCGGAGTGACGAATGCACCGAGAACTATGAGCTGACTCAGCAGCTGGATCCTTTAACTCATTGTTTTGGTTTTACGGGCCATAATTTTATGCTTTTGACAAACTCAGTGTGCGTCACCTGATCAGCATCACAAAAACATACATGTTGCATTACAGTGAACACTCAAAATAGAGAATACACAATGCTTACATTCATACGTTGATTATATGACTTAACTGTGTGTTACATCAAAGCAGGAAAGCAAAGGAAAAAAAATCCTGCAGCAGATTTTATTCATAATGTCACAGTTCTGATTTTACCATGTATAATAGGGAAACGATGCAGCTAACCACAGCTGTTGGTGAAAACATGGAGACAACCCATGCATGCACATGAAGAAAATGCAAACTCAATAAGAAATGGCTTCCAACCAAATTCGAATTGGGAATGATAGTCAGTGCCCCACTTTTAGACTCAGCAACATCGCTTTTGTTTAGAGTTACAGTCTGATTTACTCTGACTTTATAAATCGAGTTAATCTGCTTTCAAAATGAATCAACTTACAACCTGAAGTCAAACCTAATTTAGTCATCCAGACAAAACAGATTTTTTTTTTCCTTCAATGGGCTCTTGTTAAACTGCCACTGATTACTTTATCTCGGCCTCTAAAACCAGTCTGGGCTCATCCAAGCTGACGCTCCTTCTGTCTTGTGACGAATCCCTTCCTGAAATCTAAACACCATCCTCCCTCAACTAAAGTGTCAGGAACCTCCTCATTCTTGTACTTTTCCTGTCTCCTGTTGTGTTTACTGACCTGTCTGACACAGTGTGGAGAAACCCCTTTGACACTATGAGACAGTGTACTGAATATCTGAACATATACTAACCTAATTGTATATTAGTCCGCGTGAGATGGCCCGACTTCACCTCTCTGAGTCCAGACGAAACTTTGACCCAGACGGAGACAAAGTGCCACACATCACCTTCTCCGCCTGATCATCTGTACTTTGCAGTGTCAACGTTAGGAAGGGACTCGGTGACCATCTAAGTGTGATACTGTCAGGCTGCTCGACTGCAAACCTTCTACCACTGCCTAATTTATTACGTTTAGATTAAATCCAGTGAAATTCAATATTTTAATTGAATGTTTAGAGCCTGAGTGTGCAGTGATAAATTTCCATTGGCGCCCTGCGCTCCACTATCATGTTTCTCGGCCTAATTACATTTGCATAAATGATGTTCGTCATTATTATCACTGGTTGGTTAGACACTACAGGAGTGAAAGAAGGAGCCGGGCGGTGTGAAAGGGCAAGGACACACTGAGAGGACACTGGCACCAATGTTATTTCTTTCTCTTCTTTTTTCTTTTTCTTTTCTTCCTTTTGCTGACCCACATGAGTGTGGGGGACACGTGTGGAGAGAGTGAGAGTGGTAGGTTTCAGTGAAGTTGGAAATATCAAGTCACTGTCCCTGAACGGCCGGTGACGTGAACGACTAATTGGTAGCAGTTTACCTCCGATAGAACCGAGTCTGTCGAAGGTAAACTAATCTCTCTCTGTGACCTATCGTCTGAGATCAATGAAAAATAAATTCATCTCATCTTGATAATGTCACACAAACCTAACGTAAAGACAGCTCAGTTTATTATGTGTTGACCTTTACCTGCAGGTCATTAATCTCAGTTACACAAGGGGCCAGATGAAGGAAGGCAGCAATTTATTTCAAGAAAGTAAGTTGAGAAACTTAGATTTGAATTAATTCCTGACGTTGATAAATGTTCTGTAATTTGAAAAAAAATCATGGCCTCTGGCCATTTTACATTTTGCTGCTCTTTATGTTGTTTAAGCATTCTACAAATTTACTGTGTGGTTTTGATCGCACTCATCAATCGACACAGGAATAAAAAAAAGGTATATAATGTATAAAAATGAATTAGTCTTCATGAAAGTGAATATTCTGTTGACGTCCAACAGGTGGGCGGACACACAATTGGAAATTATTCATAATGTTGAGTTGTATCTACTGGAAAAATTGCTTAGCCGAAGTTGGCTGATGGTTTAATGGGACTGAGGAGGTGAGAAACCTAAGGTTCAGCATTTAATTCATAATTGTGGGGCACAACAGAGCAGAGCAACAATCAACATCTTGCACAAATGGTGATCACAAACAATTACAGTCATTTGGAAATTCAAAATTTCAGAAAGTTTCATGAGTATGCTGGTCTCAAATGGTGGTGTGCACAGACATATTGGTTAAACACAGTTGGAGTAGAGAAAATACTCTACTGACATATTAAAAGTAGCTATTATTGCTTTGAAGGAGAGAGTACAATTTGTTCACAGCTTATGTACACTTTGCTTGTGACACAATGAATAATAAATAATAATTTTATTTGTAATTGCTCTTTCTGTAATTTTATTAACAGATCTCATAGTGGAGCTCAACATTATGCTACAAGATAATCGTAATTTTCACTACTGCTTGGCAAAGTCACACTTATAATAAGTACATGTCAAGCTGTGAACTCAACAGTTCATGCAATGTTATCTTCAAATTTGCTGCTTTGATGACCTAAAAGAATAAAAAAACAATCTCTTTGAATCATGCACCAGACTTTGTGCAAACACTGTTAAAACAGCAAGAAGTGGATATGAATATGCCAAAATGTACTGCTGCCTGGGGCTTCAAACTGTGCACTTCCAAAATATTGAAATATCGAGACGAGAAGAAAAAAAAAAACATATCGAAAGACAAACCAAAAAACATGACTATGTACTTGCAAAACTCATAAGAGAAAAGTTTATCAGGCAGCAAATCCTCCTTTTACTCTTGTCAGTCAATGGAAGTCCAGAGACCTCTCCCTACGTTGAACACTGCATTGGACAATTGCAAACAATATGTACATACTGTATATCGTTGTGTTTTCACTTTCTCTGCCAAACTCTCCAAAGATGACATAGAATACATAAAAATGTATGATGGCGAAGGGGCAGACAGTTATGACGTTGATGTACTGCACCACAGCATCCACATGCTGTCCTTCGCTGGGTTTCTCTCAGAGTAATAACGGGTGGCAGTGGGTAAGGTGATCCCTGGTAACAGTAACACCACTTGTGGTCGTATGTACACAGAGCTTTAGAGCTCTCAAGTGGGTGTCAGCCACTGATGCAGTCAGGGTGTGGGAACTGTATATTCCTGAGGGGAGGCAAAATAAGAGAGAAAAGAGATGAGACCATGGCGTGAGCAGAAAGATGAGAGATAGTTGGGGGCCTGCTTTGTGGAATTTTTACAATATGCTCGTGGCATTAAGAATGCGATAATTCGGTTACTCCTTTGCTTGCTCTGACACTTTTAAAAATGTTACAGCCAGGATATAAATATAGTCAGTATGGAATAACACCTAAGAAGCAGACATGGGTAAACTTTCAGTTCCATAAGCAGATGTATGTATGAGATATGATCTTTATACAAACACTGAGGGGGAAAAAAAATAGTGAATGTAAATAACAGAGTAGATGTCTGAGCTTTAAAGGGACAGATTTTTCAGGATGACATCATCGCAGGCTCTTGTTTGTACAATGTCCACTGCCTCTTGATTAAAAGCCTGCTCAGATTTTCACCCCGAGGACTTCTCAGGAGGAGTAGACTGGCTTCAGCTTGGACGACCAGATCCTATTAAGAACTGCCATGTAAGAGGTTTTCTCCTCTTTGCAGCGGAAATAACTGCTGTAATGTCTCTCCTTCTTCACCACTTTGGAATGCTCTTCCCCCCCACCCCCCAGCTCCTCTCAGTTTCTCTCCCTTTCTTTCTCTTTGCTCCCACGCTGGGAAAAGTAAGTGAGAAAAATGATTAAATCATATTTTGTCGAGGTGGGGGCCAGTCCGGACAGAAGGGGGCTCTTAAAATAACACTGGGTACATCGTCAAAAAGCAATTTTGACGCTTAGGTTACAGCCACTGACGGGCCGTTACACAGCGCCCCATGGCGTGGGTCTGGTGGTTAAAATATGAGTGGATCTGAGAGGACCTCCTTATAGTGATTGAGGAGGATT
>OMNM01014895.1:2825-12825 GCA_900302745.1 Parablennius parvicornis | reverse complement strand
TAAAAGTTTTTCTTTTTTTTTTTTTTTTTTTTTTTTAAATCAAAGTTTGGAACGTGATACAGGCAATCAGACCCAATTTGGTTTTCCCAGTTAACCTAGTTTTGACATTATCTAGATTTTGGGAGGAGTCTTGAATTCAAATTCTGTACAGAAAAGATCTGAAGTAGATTTGAATTCCAGTCTTTATGGTGAAAAGTAACATCTCTAAAGTGACCACAATTCTTCAGAAGTAATAGAATAATTTCAAGGAGGTCAAAGTCATACAAGTTTTTTTCTTTGAATGTTTCACTTTGTAATTAAGTTGAGTGTTTGAAGGTTTGGACCTTGCACAACAGCCATCATCACTGGTGTTTAGAGGGTGTGTGAATGTGACCAGCAATGTAAAGTGCTAAAGCAGTGGAAAAGCACTATATAACTGAAATCTATTCACTATTTAATTTTTCACATTTGGTAACATCTTTATGGCATCATCAAAATACATTGACTTTTGATTTTGGAAGGAGGATGAATTTTTCACTTTCAGATTAACCAGATTTAAATAACTGCAATGCAAAAGGTATAATTCAAATATTTTCACAATAACGTTCAAAATAGGAATTGTTTTTGTTGTCTTTACTTATAAGTACATGTCACTAAAAATCACTTTTAGACGAACAGTGCACCAACAACTGCAATAATCTGATTATGTAAAACAGATATTGAGGATCTATTGAGCAACAAATCATTGGAAATAACACTGTGGTTTTTGTGGCCTTATTGCTGCATTCAATGGATTTAAAGTGATAAAATTTTTCTTCTTTTTTTTTTTTAATTTAGAATATCCCCCCTATGAGTCCAGGTTGGACTAATAGGCCTTTGTGTGGAGATGGATATTCCAGTTTTACAGTAACTAACAGTCCAAAAACATGCATGAAAGGCTCATTTATTAAGTCTATAAATCACGCCTTGATTGTGTCTGATTGACTCTATTTCTGTTTTCCTTATGATGAACTGGCAACCTGCAAGGTGGGTTTTTTATTGTTTTTTTTAATCTATTTTTTTTTTTTTATTCAGCTGCAATCAGTTTCCAGTCCCCTGTGCTATGATTTTAATAAACCAGTACAATAGATAGATGGATAGGCTGACTTGATATAATCAAATATGCTTGTGACCGGACTGTATAAATGAGTAACATCTGAAGCTCTATCTGATAACGAGTTCTCTCATTGAGTCATCATTTCAATAAAATCTCTATAGATAACTAATAATGAGGTTAATTTAATGTATATATGCTGCTGATTGGACAGTTCACTTCTACTGGTGGTGACATTTGGTTCTACGAGAACTGTAGAAAAATTCTTCGGGCATATCAAGTCCATTTGCAGCAGGACAGTGATAGATAGCTGTTAGTTAACAAGATGAATGAATCCAAAGTGAAGTGTTCCTCAACATCAAAACAGAAGCCAATATCACATGACCTCCAACACCGAAAACACAGACCCAAATAAAGGAGTACATGTTTATGCACGTGGCTTAAATACAGATTTAATGGAAAGGACGCTCTTAATAATCTCTATAAAACAAATGTAGATTTCCTGCAATTTCCTGCATTTGTTCCTTCTGTCATTTCCTCAACCAATTCATCCTCCATTCCCTCAGCGCCATAGCCGCCATCCTCCTTCCTCCATCTCTCCATCCCCTCTTTAATAAACGAGCGCTGGTGGTAATTGCCCAGTCTGGGACGACGTCATTACTCATTCAGATGTTCAATAATGCTGCAGCGCACGCACGCACACATGCACACATGCACACAGACACACACACACACAGATACACACACACGCACACTGGGTGGAGGCCCAGTCTGCACATGCAGATCCATATCATTGATCTCCCTACCAACCTCTCCTCTCCTTCCCATACTTCATTTTTCATATTCAATGAGTGACTTGTAGATTTGGCTGCTCGATACAGATATGTCTCAATTAAGAGCGGGCCGGGGTTTCTATTGACGGGTGAGGACTGGCCGAGCTGTCGAGCAGTGCTAAGGGCAAGTTTAAAAAGGCGCTCCAAAAAAAAAAAAAAAAAAACAACAACAAAAAAAAACACCTCTAAATTTAAGCTTCAGCGCAAACACAAGATTTTGGAAAAATAATCATTCACATCAAAAGAATGTTGATTAGCCTATACTAATTCAGCAAGTCACTTTTTGGATACATTTGGAGAATGTATGTAAAAAGAAATCAGTATATGACTCATATTCTCAAATAAAATGCAATGAAAACTGCCTTTATTTAAGCATGTTTCTTCAGCATTTTGAAAAACCGACTCAATGAAACAAACTCAATGTCCTGATGATTTGGAGTTTGGGTTTTGTGGCAACATCCAATAACTTAATACTATTCCTCCAGAGAGTACTTTGGAGGCATTCTTGAGGGAGCAGTCCCAGATTGGCAGCCTCACAAGAGCCCGATGGTGACGAGTTCAAGGGTCACCGCCACAACTTCCAGACAAAAATAGACTAAACCTTGAATCTGAAATTCGGGGGGAGGGAGGGGGGTAAACGACTGTCCCAGTGCAGACCTAGATCCAAGCAGCTGATGAGATGTGGTTTCTTGGCTCTCTGCTGTCAAACTCCCTCCAGCACCTGGGGGAAAACAGAGCAGCCTGGGAAAAGAGAAAGTGGGCCAGTGATTGTGTGTTCAGTAGAAGAGTACACTACTCAGTGAGCATGAATGCAACACTGTTCGGTTTGTGCACGAATGTTTATTTACGACTGTTGTCAGCGCCGACGTCTGCTTACATGCTCACATTAGGGGGCTTGTCATCCTTGAATGACACATAAAGCAAATCCCAAAAAGGAAAACAGTTTAGGGAGAGGCAGGTTTTAAGGTTAGACAAAGGGGAGAGGGGCGGGAGAGCATACAGTGAGGGTTGGACAACTTGTAGATGGGGTTGATTTCAGAGTGAGTCTGCGCAACATGAATGTAAATCAAACCAATGTGTGTATGTTCTTGTTTTTCAGTGCTTATGGGGACATAAAAGTGGTTTTGCAATGACCCAATATGAAAACTATTAAATGTAGATGTTAAGAGATGTTTAAATATTGAACAAAGGTCAGGTTAATAAAGGGTTAAGGGTTAATAGTCATAACATTAGTGCAACTTTGCAGAAAATATTAAAAAAGAAAATTTTAGTCCATTTGAGTGCAAATCATTAAAATCCTTTTTATTTTTTTATACTAAGCATTTTTTTTTCTTCTTTCTGTCTGACTTAGACATAAAAGTCAGTATACTGGAGATGAATAAAGAAGGGTCGGTGTACAACTAAATCCTTGAGGAAAGTGCCAGTGGCTTAGTAAAATGTAGGAATGTGCCATCTTTTATGGGGGCGAATGGAGAGAGTGAAAGCCCTCGCTTCATAAAAAGCATACAGTACATATACATACACTGGGTTACCATACATCTCACTGCTGTACCTCATAAATCCCAGAGCCTGGGCTGTAAAAAGGGTCAGGATGAAAGACCTGATTAGCTTATTTTGACTGATCTTCAGTGGAACAGTTATTTTTTGCCTGTGGAGAGATGTTTCTGGCAGACGTGGGGAATTCACTGTCAGTCGAACGTTAATATTAACTGTCCATAACAAAAGATGGTGCAGCTTGACACTTCACAGGCACCTGTATGATATCATTCCTGACGGAGTGTACACAGTCTACTGTTAAAATGTGTGTTATGTCTTTCACTTAGACTATATAAGCCTTGTACTTCTTAGTTAATTTACGTTTATATATGATCTGACTGTATATTTAGCTCTGGTGTTTGTATAATGTCGCTATGAGGAAAAGGAAAGTGCAAATGTTTTATTTGAAACCAAAGCCCTGATGACACATGGAATAATGTAAAAGCAGTTGTTTCATTTGACGATCAACAGGTCTTACAACTTTGATCTAAAATGCTACCAAGATTACAATTAAACATCAAACTTTGACAGATTAACTCAAAACTTCATAATTTTATTGAATTTCTAATATTGATTGAAAAATATTATGGATTCTTTATATTTTAAATGTTTCTGAAATCTAAAGCCAGAAAGCTGAAATAAAATGAATAAGTAAGGAGAGGAGCTATGCTTGTAAGGGCAACAGACACAACCTATACAAACCTAATTGATCATCTTCTGGTGTTTGCAACCTCTATGTACCATCCAATAACTGTAAGATTCATTTTAACCACATATGTTTTGAGACATAGAGATGATTTCGACACTCTCTTATACATCTTCACTTCATGCTCCTTCCTTCTTTTTCCAATCTCTCGTTTTCTCTCTCTCTTCTTTTACAGGCTTCAGGAATGTAAGGTCTCCTTAGTGATTTATAAACATACACATAATAAATGGGCAGCTGTAGTTTAAGCGGTGATGAAGCATTCTCTCTCTGAGACACAGTGCTGGCCTGTGTGTGATTTAAAGGGCTGACATTTATGGCTTGCAGGCCTATTATTCAGAGTGACTGTCTGTGTACAGACCAACGTTTTACAGCGGCTACGCAGAGGTGAGCCCAAAACTAAGCTAGTGTCTGACACAGGCTGAGCATCCACAGTGAATACTCACTGTAACACAGTCAAATGCTGGATGTCAAATGACAATATAGACATTTTTTCATTTTGTAATCATCTAATCAAACTAACCTCAGGGTTATCTATCAGATTTACCACACAGTTACCAAACTGCAGTGGTACACATGCTTACCACAATGGGGAAACTGAGAATATGATTTAATGAGTGGCATAACAGTACGGTTACAACAGTTCACCATCAGGTGGTTATTTAATCATGAATGGGAAGCTGTGTAGTGGTGTTTGGTTGTATTGCCTCTCATCCTGCATTAATTATGAATGTTTTGTATTTGATTGTGGTGCAAAGTAGGCCCAAATCATCTCTTTCCGAGTTAACTGTGCCACTCTGTTTTCACATAACCCATAACCTGTCTGCTCGCCACCAGCGTGCAGTGGATTGCAATCGACGACTCGGCGGCCGGTATCACTATCTGTCCGGGATAATAGATGACAATAATGGGAAACTGTCCCTAAGCACTCGTTTGGAGTCTTCCTGCCCATTTACTGATACCCTTCATATTTAATTCCCCTCCTATAGCCAGGAAAACAGACACTTTAAGTCCATCTAGAGGGAGCACATTTACAATAAAAGGCCAGCTGAATCCTCGGCTCACGTTTCCTCCTAACTGTGGCAGGACATAAACCTTCAAGCCAGACCTCATTTTCTCGGCGCCATCTCCCGGACACTGCTACAAAAAAAATCAATAAAGCTGCACACAATCCTCTTAACTTTAGAAGCCATTGTGAAAATGTCTTTGTCGAAAGCATATGGGGAATATTTTTTTCTTGTTGTTGGCTCTGCTTTCTTTGTCACTTGGATTTTCAAATAGTTCTAATAGTCGGAGGAGGCCGTGACTTGTCAATAAATTAGCATCTAGCTCTGTGTTCTGCTCATATTCTCTTTACACGTCTCTATGACACAAGAAGTCTGTTGTTGTGCATTATGGTCACTGTAACTCGATTCTTACAGCTGTGTAAGGAGAAATAATTCAATCCCATTGTGGAGATAAGGATCCCTGAGGCAGGGTGGAGAGATGTGCTCTGCCTATATCAGGTTATGCCCTGCAGATTAGCGTGTAGCATGTAGCATTTAGCTGGTAGCTACAGCAAAGACGGGCTTGCTGTGATTCACATAGTCAATAAAACAGGGGTCTTATTGCATCAGCCGGTTCACATAGGTTTAACTGTCACAACATAACATGAGTGCTTTCATAAAGACTGCCTTTGAGGCTGGTGAGACAGCGAGCCGTGTCTGTGTGATGAAATCTAACAGATTAGCAGAGTAGGAGTTTTAATTTGGTGAATACATCTTTTTTTGACTTCATCATGAAAATGTTTTGAGTAAGGACATGGGTCCATCTAACAATGACAAATTTGTAGATTAAAATAATGAACACTACTCGCTACAAGATTTAAAAAAAAAGCTAAAATATCATATGATCAAAGTCTCTCAATGTTCTATAGGTACTGTACAGTACTGCAGGGAGTTTGTTTTATTTTATTGAAAATTATAAGTGAAATACAAATATCGTAATGCATTCAAAATAAATGTGCAAGGTGACATCAGGTAAAGATGGTTTATTTGTAGGTGGAACTTTTCGAAATCGCTCCAACTCTGTCTGTGGCACATGTGCACCACAGCCTTAATAAATACTTTTTCTGCACATGTGCAAATAGATAGACAATAGTGTTATGGCAGCATTTATAGTTAATGACTCCCAGTCCATATTCTACTGGAACTTGGTAGTTTTATAGTGGAATGTCACCTGCAACAGCAACACAACTTTGTTGTCCACTCATACCAACGTCCGTGTACTCGACATTGTTAATGTTTCTCATGCATTGTTCTCTGCGTGTGTGTGGTTTCATTACAAAAGCAACCAAAATCCCCAACTTTGGTCGAACATGAAAACTACATAGTTCTGCTGTTTCTTTGTAAACAGACATAATTTTCAAAACGCTGTTGTGGAAACAAAACTTTTCTCAAACAAAAATTTAAAAATTATGCGTTTTTAAATTTTATTTGCAAAAAACGTTTTAGATCACACAAAGACCTACTTATATACATTATTATAATTAGCATTTCATGCTTACCTTATTATCAAGACTTAGCAGCTGAAGAACGAACGCTACCCGCAAGCAACATGCTAAACTAGACTTCTCGCCAGGATGAGTAGTGGAATCTGGAATCACCCACTATTGAGTAAATATTGTCATTTTTTTGTCTTTTTTTATTTTCAGTATGATTATTAGCTGCTACAAACTTGAACAATCATATAACAACATCAAACAAAAATAAAATAAACGGCAAACTTAACAATGTAATACAATGTCCAGAGACATTTTGAATGGTATGATTATTTAAAAAAAGCCTGTCATCAATTGATGACTTGACTACAATGTCTTTTAATCCATTTTGTTTCTGTTTCTGTAGTATAGTTAATCACAAAAATTATGGAAAATCTGAGAACCATTGAACAGATTTAAAGCAGCACTGATATGTAATTTAAGAATAACCTCGCATGGAATCTGGAAGATCTTGAAAGGTGAACAAAGGTTGTGTGTGTGTGTGTGTGTGTGTGTGTGCTGCACTCTCAGCATCTATTGCCTTCTGCTGTACATCACCCTGACAGGAGGGACTCGGGCAGAGGCTCCGGGTGGAAGAGGTCTTCTGGGTCTGCCCTATGTGATGGACAGGAATAGTCTGGAATCCCCAAACGGAAATCACCTCACATTGACCTCATCCAGTCATGACTTGCTCGACCCCTCAACTTATAACCCGTGACCTCTGTTGCCTGATTCTGCAACACATAAACAGAAGTGGGCCAAAACTCATGCTGTTTATATCTTCATGCAGACCTTATCTAATTTTAGATGTAAAGCCATTAAAGCATGTAGTTGCAGAAGAAGGCTTTTTCTTTTTTTGTCTTGACTTTTTAACTCTCACTTTAGCTTTTTTAAACAAGTCACCTACTTGTGAAAGAAGACTGCAAGACTCTATGGAACAAATTGTTTTACCTTACAGTCAATGTCAAATCTCTTTTACCACATGAAGGGTTAAAAAGCAATATGTATGCTCAAAACAGAAGCTACTTCTCCCTAGAGCTGTGCAACGGTGATATTCGTTCCCCCCAAAATAAACGACAATGCAACCAGAAGTGGCACATAAATTAAAGTGGCAGCATGATTGATGACAAGAAGTATTGCAGAAAGGGTGCTTGTATTTCTCTCATTTTTTTTTTTTTTGGTCAAACTCGAGAACATGCGGAAGCAAACACACACATGCAGTCAGTGTAATGCCTTGCACATGGAGACACTGGATGAAGCAAAAACAATCATGTATATAAAGACAGTATTTGCCATGTGTGACCACATCAATCCAAAACCCTTGGCAACATCCTAAAATACACCCCTGAGAGCTGCTGAGAGGGAAAATTACTATGGTGAAGGTGTGTTTGCATGCTTCTAGAGTGTGTACTGTATCCCAACCCTACATCTTTTAAATGAGCTCCATGCAATATTAAAGAACGCAAAATTAGACTGCGAGGAAGAATGCGCTTGGAGCGCCATTGGCGACTGACCTGCGAAGGGCACCATGGGAAATAAGCGGACGGGGCAAGCAATTGGAACACAGACCGGTGGATATCCATCACTTACTCCACAACATGTTAATTCTAATACAACATGAGGCATCCGTTGGGTATACCTACAACCAGAGGGGACAGCGGACATATTGAACATGTTGCTATCTACAATCTTGTTAAACTTTGGGTCTATTTTACAGTCACCTTTATCACTGCTTTTGTGTTGGGATTTTGATTTAAGGGAGTAATACACGATGCAATAAACACTGATGATCAATGCGTGAAGTGGATATTGGCTACATGTAGTCTATATAATTGCCTAAAGTCAAAATTAGTTGAATCAAAATTTCTCTTTATGGATGTGAGAAAACACTGGTACCATAGTTATTTAGGAAATCAGAAATGAAGTGTCAGGTGTGTATGAGAGATAGTTTCAGGTCTTTGACTTGGAGAATGATAGATTTTCATGAAAAATTAAATCAACATAGATCTCCAGAATTTGTCCAAAACTATGTTATAGATCATCAATGCCGCCAAAAAATATCAACAAAATATCACTTCCTATAAATGCTTTTGCTTCCAAATTTAAAGAACAAAAATTACATTTTACTTATTCGAAAATGCAAAATCTAGATTTGACTTGACTAGATTTGACTTAAAAGGAGCATAAAAACATAACATCTACCAATAACATTACAAGATGCAATATATAAAAGAGAATACATTATAAAACACAAAAGGGCTTTTTTTTTGGAGGGACTACAAAGCTGAATGAAGTATGAGATGGGATGTATTGTAATGAGGATCAGCGATTGTAGTGGATTATTACGGGCTTCAGTGGGAGGAGCACTTAACACCGCGGGGAAATGTTGCAGGTTGCAGGGAGGTTTGGTGTTAATGAAGAGGGCAAGTCTGCATGAGATCAGCCCTCACCTTGGAACATGATGGGGTCTGTTTTTACTGCAGCTCGTATCGCTTCTGAGGTGGTGACGAATGGACAACGACACAGTTGAACGTATGGGCGCATAGATGCCCTGACTGCTGGTGGACATCAAGGTGGAAAAAAAAGGCAGAAGAATGAGCATTGAGAAAAAGAAGGGAAGAAGTGGGCGCACACTTCTTTTATAGCTCCATTTCGACAGATGAGCAGCATCAATCTTCACCTCGCCACTGGGATAAGGCCTGGCCGTGGCTATCAGCAGGACGGGGGCGGGGAGGCGGATATAAAACACACAAACACGTACATATACTGTACATGCACCAACACATGGACACACAGACTTCTTCTAATATAGAAATATTATCACATTTCTTGGCAGTATCACTTTAAGGAAAAATAGTGGGTGCAATTAATATTGATTACAGGCCATGGTTCATGTTAGTTTTAAGCCTCAAATCATCAACTGGCTTTATTGTTGGTTAAATTAACTTGGACTTGTAAAACAATGCGTGACTTGTTTATTTTGAAGAAGCATATCCAAAAATCAAACACATCTAACTAAACATAATCAGGTATATAAAATTTAATCAACAGAAAAAAGAAAAAATTATGTTTCTGTCATGAAAGTATGAAATTCATGACTCGTGGTTTTGTGTTCATGGTCACAGAAACAAAATGAGAAAAATATGTGTAAAATAAAGCTACATACACTTGTATGCTGAGGAAAGCACACAAATTGTCTGCAAACATACAAGAGGATTCATGTTATATTTTGAAACAATACTCTGACATATTAGAACATGTGTCTGACTTACATTGACTCATGTGCTACATTTACCCAGAACGACTTTTGTGTACATGCAGCAAATTATGAAAAGCAA
>OMNM01014886.1:5954-17352 GCA_900302745.1 Parablennius parvicornis | reverse complement strand
CTGAGTGTGATGAGAGAGAGAGAGAGAGAGAGAGAGCGAGGGAACGCGTAAGGGAGGGGGGGGTGAGACGAGGAGCCAGAGCGTTCCTGCCGATGCTCACGTAGGCCACAGCTGCAGAGAGCCACAGTTGCCACTCTCGTCTTTGTGCCTCCGCAACACCCAACAGCTCTGATTCAATTCTGTGGAGCCCCCTCCACCCTTATTCAGCCATCACACTCATTTCTGTCATGCTGCTGGTCACACTCCCTGCCTCGCGCTTCAAAAATCCAGCACAGAGGAAGGGCTCTTTGGCAGTTCTCGACTGAACTGGAGTGAATGGGACGCAATCGGCATATATAGGTCAAGAATATATGCAAGGTCCCAAAGGAGGCAGCACACCAAGGTTCTCTTATAGAAAATTAAAAAGTCGAGCTGTGTGTCTTTTGGCGAATCAGACTTACATTCATATTCATTCATTGCCTTAAAATAAAACTGTAGTTTTGCATGCTTGAATGTATAGTTTATGTATACACAAACAATACCACTGTGTGCCTTGTTCTGGAGTCATCATCGCCCATACTGATTCCGCCAGCCTGCTTAGTTGTTGTTATTGGCTTGTTGATCCAGTGAAAAGATGTTGTGAAGACATTTGGTACTAGCAAGTACAATCAAATTTGCTTATATGGTTCTAAATAGGCATGAAAATCACAGTAGTCGCCAATAGAGCCTATTTATTTGGACAGAAAGTTTGGGAAAGAGAGACTGTAAATTATACAACCAGGTGACAAATTACCGGAAAGCCCCGGATACCTGAGAGAAGATCCGGTGGCTCTGATGTTCACGCTGCTCATACAGTATGACTCAGTCCTGAGAAGGAAGAGACACTGGAAATGAATACATAAAACTGCCCAGCCAGGTTACCAAGGGACACAGGATAGTTTTATAAGCATGAAAACAAGAGTATTTACCGCAGGGGCATTTTCAGTCAACTCATTTTAAAACAACACAACTGAACTCCGATTTGAGATTTTGAACCATGTCAGACAGCGTTGTGCAAAGTCATCGTCAAGACACCAATTAGGGGAATATCTTTATGGAAGGTGGTGTTCATCCATGAAATGTAGCCTCAGTAACTTGGAATATCAATGCCAAAATACAAAGATACAGCTTTGGCAACACATAGTGTCCTGAAAGCTTTTCATAACAGAATGCTATTTTGGTTATCATGAGAAAAATATTTTCTAAAAATATACCACTTAAGTTACTTGAATGACAAATAGGGCAATTATTTGGAGCAGAATATCAGAACTATGCCTATTGAAAAAACCTTATGCGCATTGTGCTGTTTGTCCTGAGTCCTCTACTTTTATTCTTACAGTCTGACTCTTCAGATAGTTCCACCGTATATGTTTTACACGTTGCTCAATTTAACCCACAAATATGTCAAATTGAGTGATGGAGTGATATCCTGAAACACAGGCAGGCAGTCTTAAAGATGTTTGTCATTGAAGTAGCTAAAGTCGAGAGGTGATCTCGACTTCAGCAGATCATGACTTTGCTTGATCTCAACAGTTTTTGCTCCAAGATTATTAATGTTTTTGTATCTTTTGAATGCACAATTGTCATACCAAAATTGATGCCAAGTCACTTTTTCACTTTTTCACTTTCCACTCTTGGAACATATAGTAAAAGTACTCTCATAATAAGAACTTTTATTATCTATTCATTTGAAACCGTAACTTTTGTTTTGCAACCCCCCCCCCCAAAAAAATAAAGATAAAAATATAAAACTTTAAAAAGTGCTTTAAGCCAAACCTGTTGACTGCTCAAATAACTACTTGTGTTTGTAGAGGTGCTGTTCAGTGTGTAGGTAGAGTCCTAAAGTCCTAAACGTAGGTAAAGCACACATAATTGATAGGAAGAATGCTACAATTAGGAGAAATCTGTTTGCATTTTAATTCCTATATACAGAAAGAAAGCTGTCTTGATGAGACAAGTTGGGTATTTTTAGATATGTAAATACTTTGCACATGGCATCAGCATTCTTGCCTCATTATCTGTCTGTCTCTATGTCTCTGCCCTATATGATGATAGGATGCCGACCTGTCCAGTATGTACCCTGCCTCCTCCTACTTGGTTCTGCTCCAGACAATCATGATCATGATCCATATAATCATGATAAGTCAGAGCTAAAATAAGCACATTTATTTGAAATTGACCTCTTAAAATGACTGTATGAGTGTATGTACATGTTTTTTCATGGAAATGGTGGTTCAGCAGTTGTAATGTTTGTGATTAAAAGTTCCCTGATTTGTAGCTGAGACTGAAATGGTTACACTGTACCCCAAGCAAGGCCCTTAAGCTTATACCTCCATTGCTTCTAATACATGTAGCAGAAATATTGACTCTATGAGGCCTCACATCTTACAGTAACATATGTGGCTCCATGCTGTGAACCTCCAAAACATCACAGATAGCCTAACTTTAACTAGAGATGAACTACAATATATGGAGTAGCCATATTCACCACATTTACACCACATTTAAACTCTTTCTCTCCCTATGTGAAATATAAATCAGGTACATGTTGTTTCAATATACAAGATATTGTATATGCTCACTAACAGTCATTACACCCTTTATTTAGGTAGTTAACCAATGTTGTGGATGATAAATATTTATGAAGAGTAGCCAGACCAAGCCAACAATAAAAGTAATTTTTCTATTTGTGTGTTGATAAAATCAGTCTTAGTCACTCTGTAGCTTTTTGAGTACACTAATTACTGAGGGCAAATTCAGTATGTGAAATATTGTACATGCCATCTAAACTATGTTTTTGGCCAGAAAATGTCAACCGCTTAATCATCTTGTATAGTGTCAATTTCATAGAATGATTCAACATTTCAAGTGCTGTCGTTCATTTCTGTTGGACAGTGAATTAAATTATAGTTTCAGAAAATTGTACTGGAACATGTTTCAAAATGAATGTACTTATACACTTGTTCTGTATATTTATTTGTTTCAATGTTTATTGAAATTTAAAAAAATTTTTTAATTTAAAAAATTTTTTTTTTGGGTGTCAACTCTCCATTTATAGCCAAGTTTCAGAGAGTAAACAGTTGGATTTTGTTTGTGGCTTTACCATTTACGCATGCGCAGAACATAACGCACCCATGAAAGAAAATGCGTGCAACCTGTTTTGACCTGCAGGTCACAGGTTAACACGGAAACCAATATATCTGTAACACGTGGTAACAGCTAATAGCTTTGATGGCGGTGGCGCTGCAGAGACGTGAAGCTGGGAGGTCCAAACTGCACTTGCAGTGAATTCAGATTTAAAAGCTCTCATGACACGGTATACTCATCATATTTATAATTTGTTTTTTTTTAATTGAAATGCATGTCTGTTTTATTGCTTGGACTGGTATGTTTCATTGAATGTAAACAAGACATAATGCCATAGTTCATAATTATCTCTATATCTAAACAAGTGAAATTTTTGATTAGTTTGCCATATTTAACATTTTCACATTTTCAAATTTAGGAGTGTGACTAAAAATGATGAAGGTTGCTCACAGCCAACTGGGTGAAACCAGGATCACCTTGGACAGGTGCTTAACATGGACAGACAACCACATACACAGTGGGGGGACTATTTAACTTCACCAATGAACTTCATGTGCATGTTTCAAGGATTGTAGGATGAAATCATAACTGGAGAAAACCCCACACATGCACAGGGAGAACATGCAAGCTCCACACAGAAAGGCCTGGCCTGGATTTCCCATTATGAGGTAAGACCACTAACACTGCATCACAGTTCCATTCACACAAAGACATACCGAACATACAAAAATATATTCACCAGTCTCCTCTGTGTTTTGATTCAATATTTTATTCTGATAGAAAGAAATGTAAGTTAAAGACGCTTGTATAAATTCCAAAAGTGTCCTAGTATTTTCTTGGATGGCTTCAGCCAGCTGCTCTATCAGAGTACTTGGTGCTGTCGACGCCAAACCGTCTCGCTCTCCTTGGCACCAAATAAACAGTTAACCCCAACAGTGATTTGTTATTTCCCGTCAGTGGAGATTTCCCTTTTCAGACTGGGGATTCCAGCTAAATTCTGTGCAAACATGGAAAGTCTGCAAGGTCCAACGTAATAGGTACTTCTTTGTTGCAGCATCTTGGCACAGCATTGACGTGTTTTCCCTCCTACTTTTACTCGCTCATGCCTTAGACGAAAATGAGACACCTCCTCTTTTGACCACACTGAATTACATTACATTATCTTCTGTTGGACTGATAAGACACAGATCAG
The DNA here is from genome assembly GCA_900302745.1 of Parablennius parvicornis. NCBI lineage: Eukaryota > Metazoa > Chordata > Actinopteri > Blenniiformes > Blenniidae > Parablennius > Parablennius parvicornis. The sequence continues at coordinate 13,055 of OMNM01014886.1, read as the reverse complement.
CTTGACAGCTTGTTTGCTGTAGACAAACTTAACTGTCCCCAAATTGCCATTGCATTACATTTATAAGAGTTTTGCCCTCCGATAACTGGGGTGGTTTTCTGTCCTGCTCTGCTTTATAAAGTGTTACAGCATAAGATATCCTGCTGACTGTGTGGAGACACTGTTATTTCAGCTGGAGTGAGAAAGTGTGCATATTGTATATTTTCGAACGTATTCGCGAGCTATGGACTGCAGGAGCCGAGTCTGTGATCTGTTGTGTGTCATTTTTCCATCTGTGTCTCATGAAGTTATGTTTCATTCCTCCAGATGTTCCCTGTGTCACAATCATTTTGAAATACCCATGCTGTTGTCATTTTTATGAATGAATGTCTGGATTTGTCAAGCAAGGACTTCTGTTGACTCAGTAAAACAGACGCGCCTGGTAACAGTTTCCACCACGCTGCTGTGTACGAGGCGAGCTGCACGTTGCCGAGGCGTTGAGTTCGCAGGGCAACTGGCCAGGCGGTCAGCTGCCTTCTTACTGGCAGCCTGTGTGGGTCAAAGACTGAAGCCAATATTCTCTCTCTCTCTCTCTCTCTCTCTCTCTCTCTTTCTCTTTCTCTCTCTCTCTCTCTCTCTCTCTCTCTCTCTCTCTCTCTCCCTCTCTCATGATCTCATTATTTCCCCTTGCATTGCCCTTCCTTGATCAGACACACGAATCCACACATGAAAACTCTCACATTCACTCCCATTTCACAACTTGCTCCGCTGTAAGCCCTTTACCTACCAAGGGTAATGTGACTTAATTTTTTATTGTACATACATCTGAGGAAGTAGGTGTGTATTTGGACATTATACCCTCTGTTCCCTCTCAGAGGTTTTTCTGCATCAGCTTCAGATGCTTTTCTGGGCAGTAGAACAAAACACATCTTGATTTTCTTTTTCTTTTTTTTTTCTTTTTTGGCTTGAGCAGAGCACGGCTATCCCAGCAGCTGATTTGGACCAGCGGGCTGTAATGAGAATGGCTGGAAAGGACAGAAAAGAGCAGGTGGACTTCTTTGGCAAATGTACACATGTAGCTGCGGTCACATCACAGGAGCCCTGTCAAATATTTGATAAGCATTCATACAACAACAGCCTGTTAGGTAACATAATGTCATTCGAGTGGCTGCTGATAATGGGTCTATTCTAGGGGCAAAGCTTTGCAATTGAACACATAAGATGCTGCTGAAACTTTGAGATTAGTTTGCAAATTGTGATGTGTCATGTGTGGGGGAGGTCAATTGAAATAGAGGCTTGATCGGTCAACAATGCTCGTCATAACCTTCAGTCAGGTCAGTGAATGTCCATGTGCCTGATTTTGCATGCTATTTTAGTTTGTGTCAATCAGCATTCGATCTTTTTCTTTTTTATCCAACCGGATTCTCTGGCTCATTGGCCTTCGTGATTGCCATGTCTTCTCTTATACCTCGTCCGGCTGTCTGCTCCCAGGACCGCTTCTGTCTGCCAGTCTGTCAATCTGTCACTTGTTTGTACAGTAGCGGTCTGATTAACTGTGCCTGTCTTTTGTTCTGGTCCCTTGAAGAGGTCACTAGAAAGTTCGAGGTTGTCATTGATAATTTAATTCACACCCCCATAATCCCCACCCAGCGCTACTCCACAATGGCCGTTTCATGAGATTATCAACCATAATCGCATTCAAATATTTCCTCTGGAAGTTGGCATTTTTTAATTAGAGTGAAGACTCTTTAAGACTTAAGACATATTTCCGTGGAGTTAAAACATACACCAGGGTTGAATATGAGTTTACGGCACTTAAAATGTTACTTATACCAAAAAAAAGAAACTTCATCCATCTTCTGTTGAAGCTTGAATCAACTTAGCCTGACAGGAGTCTGGAGCTGATCCAAGATGACTATAGGCGGAGAAAAGGTACAACCTCCAGAGGCTGGCAGTCTAAAAAGTGGCACACACGCATGCACAGAGGGACTGTTAAAGAACAAATGAACTTCAAACACTTTTCTGTTTTACTCTGGCTGGAAAGCCACGTGCAGGGAGGACACACACACACACACACACACTCCACACAGAAAAGGCGTCCAAGCCCTGAAACCAATCGAGTGCATTCCCACTGTGAGGCTGCGGCGGCGCTAACCACTGTGCATACCTGAAAATGACCTGACTGAAGATAATCGTGTGTTTGTAGGTCAGGATTAAATATAGAAACTCAGTTGAGTGAAGCAGCAGTTCAGCGTGGTCAAACTAACATCATTCTTCAACATCCTGCAGCCCTTTTTTTTTTTTTTTTAAACTAAAAGCAGTTGTTCAGATTTAAACACCTTGAGGATTTCAAGGATTTCTAGTTGATCTGTTTTTTTTTTTTTTTGTTTTTCTATCTTGTTTTTGCAGAGATGATCAATTATGAAATAGATTTGTGTGACTGGCACTACTAAGATGCAGTATTTAACTCATTTCGGAGTCTGGTACAGAGAGAGATATGGCTACATACACCCACATTCACACATACAGGCAATTTTAGTGTCACCACGTTGACTCAAGTGTGATTTGGACTGTGGGAGGAAACTGGTGCACCTGGAGAAAAGCCACTCCACACAGGAAGGCCCCAGGCCTTGATTTGGGAGATGTTCTTGCTGTAAGATGAGTGTAAAACACTCTCAACACCATGCAGCGCAGTATACAACATAACAGTAATAGATTTAACAGATCCAACAAGTTTATACAAACACTAGTGCTACAACAGGTCACGGTAAAATTGAGATAATGTCAGAATAATAAACACTGCTATTTTTATTTGGGGTTTTTAAGCATTAAAAGTGCAGTAGATTCACTTGTTTGTTTGTGTTTTTACTTGTGGACACATTTTTGACAATATTTTACTATACTAGTAGAGCAAAACTTGTGCCAAATAAAACATGCGTATAACACGATCCACTGTGGCGACAGCTGAAATGCACCGCCACCAAAATGAATTTTGATAACTTAATATTTGTCATATGAAACGGTAATACCTCTCCATTATTACATCACTGGGATATTTGATATTAATGCTCCCAGAAGCTGAATCCTATTCCTGCAGTGCCACCCTGAGGCAAGCTTCACGTTTTCAATGACGTAACTATTCAAGGTCCCCAGAGGATGGAACTCAGTGAGTTTGGTAAACCCAGGCTTTTGATAGTAAAGTGAATCATTTTTTTTTTCTTTTTCTTTTAAGTTCTGGTCTTTGTGTCTTCCTTGACCACAATAAAAAAAAAAAAAGGGGATACCTTGGAAACATTTCAGCCATTCTCCCTGCCAACCAGTCACTTTCTCTCTCCTGTATTGACTCAGTCATTAGACCGTGAGGACGCTACGGTCCTCTAATCGCTCGGCTTTTATGTCTGTGTCATTTGGCTCGCTTGTGGACTCGGAAAGATCACACAACAGCACATGTGGGCCACTCAACCAGCTGTGTAGTCCTGAGCAGACCACCTCCCCATTAGCAGCGCCACCCCTCCCTGACCACACACACACACACACCTGCCGGTCATTAAATCCATGTCATTTGACTCACTGTTGACTCTGAAACTTCGCACAGCACATGTGGGGCCGACCTTCAGCCCTGCGCCCCTACCGCCTGCTGCGTATATCTCAGCAGGCCTAATGTGTCTAAACATTAACTCTGAGCACTGGGCACAGTCTAGTTTAATGTAGCTGGTGTGTGTGTGTGTGTGTTTTGTGTGTGTACTAATGTGTCTGTAAGAGTACGTCATGCTCACCTGTTACATAAGACTAAGAGTTATAATAGTAAAGTTGTCATTTAGATATCGAAAATTTGGAGGCTATTGCAGGCGGAGAGTCGAGTATGGTCTGCGTGTTATTAATTAACACCTTGAGTGGCAGATAGCAGAAGATGCTGCACTTGAAATTCATAATCTCTGCCGTAATCACTCACTTGCCGCGTTGGTGAGTTCAGGGTGCAGAAAGCACCTTCCTGCACTGGCACAGCCTGAGCAGAGTCCTTCTGGTGCTGCAGGGGCTGATGTGCACCTGCGCTGCAGCAGGAAGTCCCACCTGTGCCGCCCACACAGACCCCGGGGGGGCCTCGCTGCCAACAGGACAGCGCAGGGCCTTTTTGCGGCCATCGGCGCGGTTCACAGTCTTGGAGCTGACATGTGAGCAGCTGTTCTTTCACTCCATTATGAGCACAGTCGAAGCTTTGTGTGCCGTGAAGAAAAGAACCACTTGTCACGACTGTGACGTCGAAGTCCTCCGCTCCATGTCACAGTGTCGGGGGAGATTTTTTGGGTCAAGATGGAGTTATGTGTGATCGTTGTCACGTAGGGAGTGTAAATGACTCACGATAGTACTGTATCGCTCAGGTATAGGTCATCACATGAGCTTTTATCTTGAGACTCCAATTCTTTTTTCTTTTTTTTTCTGTCCGTGACTGCTGCTGGGGAAAAAAAAAAAAAAAAAGTGGAAGCACATAGATGAATGACCTACAAGATCATAACACCTTATCTGCTCTGTTGCATGCTGGTACATTGTTCAATTATTTCCTCACCTTGAATGCAATCTCATTATAGAAAAGACAAAAAGGGTTAGAGGCAATGGGAGGAACACCAAGTACTTTTTTGTTCCCTCAAGAGAATTCACACTTCTTTACCCATGTGCACATTACATTTTGAATCAAACTTAATCGTGTCGATTGTTTATTGTATGCCGGCACATTAATGTTACTCCAAGGTCATTTGCACTTGCCCCTGTACCACTGGGGGGCGGTAGGGTATTGACGGACCAATAGTTTGTGCTTTTAATCTCAGATGACTCAGGTGGTTTCCCCCCAGAACGCAGTGAGCCACATGTCTGCTGATTTAATGACCCAAACCTTCATGAATGACTGGCATTTGTAGTCACGTCAGTTTTAGCTGTGACCTTAAATCCAATGCCCTGACAGGACTTAAGAATCTTACTGCAAGTGCTATGACTCCTCTGAAGTCCTACCGCAGCAGCAGTGCTTTTTTGATTTCCTTTTGTCCTCTGTCAGGAATTGAGCTCATCAGAGGTGCATGTTGGCATGTAAAAATGTTTGTTTCCTGGAAAGTGAACACTCGTCTGTAATTTGGCTTTTTCTGGTTAAGGAGGGGAACATTAGGTCAAATGCATAAACACGAAAGGGAAGAGTGACAGAGGACAAGAATGAAAGGCAGAGATTCAGGAAACCGCAGGATAACATGTACAGACCGTAGTCTTCACGCAAACAGTCCATAAATCATATGTGGTTGGCCGTCTGACCATGTTGCAACACATGGATACCACTTCCAGCTCCACCAGTCGCTGCTCGGTTGAAGCAGCAGCAGCAGCAGCAGCAGCAGCAGCTGGGGGGAAAAATATTTTTTTCTCAAAGGAAATCTCTGATAAGCCATAATCTCTCACCTTGATATTGTATGCCACCCAATAAAACTTTCTCACCCCTCCACCACCACTTTGATGTCCTGAAACAGCAACCATTGTTTATTTCAGAGTTGCACCCACAAAAAAGAAGTGCTGATCTTCCAATCACGTGAACAATATGGAAATCTGATACATGGGAATTTTAGTTTGAGAAATTCATTTAAAAAAAAAAAAAAAAATTGTTTTGATATCGAGCGACTTTGAATGTGATTCGCGGGGGCATGAATGGAAATATTGTTGTGGGCCGATTTATTGTGGTTGTGTGAGGACTTTGAAATATGAAAGCTGAGAATGAGAGAAAAATGTAGATTTTTTTTTCTTTTTTCTTTTTCTTCCTGATGCTGAGTTTCCTGCTGTGGGAGTCTGGCCACTGTGCAGGCCGGCATACAAGCACACACACGCATGTGTGCTTACAGAAGGTACACGTTCACGTGTATAGTTTAAAATCCTTTAGTCGGATTTAGACGGCTCCTTTAGTCGGATAACACAAATTTGAAAAGACACACCTTTTTCATTAAATAGTTTTTATGGGACATTAATTAATAACACCAAGTTATAATTTATCCTTGAATTCTAGGTTTCCTCCTCATTTTCACATTGTAAAGTACTGTAGCTATATTATTGTTGACGTTTGTTGACATCCAAAGGCAATAACAAAAGCCTCCTCTTTAAATTCTCTACCAAATAGGTCTTTATATACATTCTGCAACTGTAGTAACACTTATGGCTTTGGAGTAATACTTACTTAATAATAGTAATTCATCTCCATTACACTTGATACAATAGCTTTACCCTCAACTGGTTATCATGATTGTTGACCCTCTTGTGCCCTAGTCTGTAAGAAACACTGGTTTAAACCTCCAAAACATGTCTTCCCATGATCATTTTTACATTTGGGGGACTTGCTCATTGCCCTAACAAGGACAAAAAGTTCTCAGAACGTGAGTGTGTAAACATGTCGGGGCCCACACAAACTTTTTTCACACAGGGGACTTTGTGGATATACATTTATTTACATGTTACACGTATTCTCTGAAGACATTGGTTTTTCCCATATATTTTTTTGAGAAGATTTGAACATATCCATAACATGTCAGCCATTGTCATGGATAAAACAGTGCAGCCCTGGACTTGTTTAGGTAATCGCTCCTTATTCACCAACCACCGAATGCTGTCCAAACAAAGAGACGCATTCAGGGTTTGACATTATGCAAGGATAGAAAAAAACAACACAGTTTATGAAACCTTTCGTGTGATGTTAAGAAACTGTCTTAGAAATCAGCGATTGTGAAATACTCCAATGCAAAGCAAACGTTAAAGCAGATTGCATATTGTATTACTGCATAAAGTAAAGAGAAAAAATGGCTTTTATAGGCCAAAATTCTTTCAAGGAAAAAAAAATCTTGGCTGCAGCATCTTTAAAATGAATTGAGTTTGAGTTCAAAATGATTCAGGTTGCTGAACTCTCCCATGCGAGCTTATCAACTGCTCTTTCTGCTCTAGTTCATCCTCATGCAGTCTGTCTGCTCGACTTAAGGTGGCTGGCCTTAACCGAAACCTAAAAATATTTCAAGAGGTGGCATTGGGAACATTTCTATATGAATTCCTGAGCAGAATCTGTCAAACATGACTCCTCAGGGAAATCCAACATACTGGCAGCGAGTTTGA
>OMNM01014885.1:23849-47318 GCA_900302745.1 Parablennius parvicornis | reverse complement strand
TCTCCAGAAAAGTGAAGTCATCCTGCAGAAGATTATCTCTGGTCCTCGTCTGGTTCATGGCCTTTGTTTATGTAGTTTGCATGTTCTTTTACTTGCATGGTTTGTTTCTCCTGGCACTCTGGTTTCCTTCAATAATCCAAGATCATTCTGGATTAAATGCCAAGAAGACTAGAAGATGTGGTAGTTTAGCCTACACTGCCTACAAAATGTTATTGATCATCCATCAGAGGTTTTCTTGCTTCCTGTCACTACAAACTATGTACGCACTCGTTCTTTCTACATAATTGGTACATAGGTAGGATGTCTAAGAAAAGTGAGAGATGCAACATGGCCTGTGTGATTCTGCTGAATTTCTGTGTTTAAAAATGGCTGTTCAGTCACACAGCGTGGTTCGTCTGTACACCACCCACTCTGTGAAATATATTTTAAGCTATTACAGTTGACAGTATGATATTTATTATTGTCCACTTCATCGCCTGTTCAGAGACATTTGGAGGCCTCACAGGGTTTCTGAAGTCTGCAGTGTACTGAAAGGTTTTCAGTTTTTCCTCAACCATTTGTGCGACAATGTATTTGTCACTAAAGTCCTAACACTATAAATAGCCATGTTTTCCTGTTTTTATTCAGACTTTACCTTGAGATGCTCATTGGGTTTTCTGTGTTGCTTATGTTTTTTTTTTTTTTGGACCATCTGTTGAGTTGTGCTACACAGTCACATGAGTCACGATTCAAACAGTACATGAGTCCTTTACAAGCCCTGATGTTTATGTATTTCAATGATTAGAATGTTGTACTTCAGTGTCTTGAATTAAGAGAGCTGTGACTGCGGTTAATGTGCAGCTTTTTACGGGTAAGAGCTAATCATTTTAAGCCGAGTTTCCAAATTGAGAGCACATTCCTCCCTCACTTACTGTAAATACGTTACAGCACTTAAAGCGCCGCTGCCGAGTCCTCCACTAACTAGATCAAGAATGGAAATTTTTGCTTGCCAGACTGTTTAGGTGCTAAAAAGATAGTAGCCAGCTTCGGATGCTTCTCCCCTCCTGCAGTGGAGAGGCTGGAGTGCTTCAAGCTCCTGTTGTGTGATAGACACTGAAAAGATGAGTCATTCGGAGACCAACGTTGTTGCCATGGCAGCCAGAAGCCTTGAGAGCAAGCCAGGGAAATGTTTTACTTTACAAATACAGGCCACTTGGTTTATGTTGGTATTTCTGTCACCGAAAGGACATTTTTAGCTGAGTGACCATTTTGAACTATACCTGATTTTACAATTTGGATGGTGTGACGTTTATTGTCCTAAATGGAGTCGAACCACAGTCACGAATGCTCTCATCCAGTGGAGGTTGTTGGATTTGTTGCGTGAAAGCTTCGTTTCACCACTGTCTTGATCATATAGACACACATTTACAGTGCTTTTCCCAATGGTAGTGTGGACCAAAGTATTAATTGATGCATTGTTTTAGTTTGATTCACATTTTGTTATTCTGTTTTAAAACTGCCGTGGCAGCAAGATGTTCACCTTTCCTTTTGTAGCTATTCTTTTTTATAGTATATCACAGAGAGATCGAAGATCAGTTCTATGACATGTTCGCTAAACATAACGCATAAATCACCGTTCTTACGAGTTGGTGTTACATGTGTATTAATAAAGTGATTGGACAAAATTTCAATGAAGCATGAACCTCAGTTTGGCTCCAGGTTTGTCTGTCTTGGTCAAATGTCTTTGGAACGAACCAAATTAAGGGTACAGCCTACGAGAACCTTTTCTAGCTCAAACTTCAGAGTACGCCAGATAGTTCTGCCATTTCTGGAGCACAATTCTAGGTGATGTCTTTGCACCTAAGATAACTTGAGGGAGTTTTGTGACACTATCAAAACTTTAGGATGGTCATGTAATCATACCAGTGCTACAATCAGCCCAAGATTTGTAGATTTTCTAAAAAGATTACATGCAAGATCATGTCCTCTTCCTTTCTTCTTGCACTTAAATGCATCATCTTCCAACGGGACATATACAAATATATACACATAGAACGATTGCCTAAAGATTATTTTCTACATATAGTGCTCATTGTCGCTAAATCAGAGTGCAATCAAACCTCATGTCGTCCACAGGAGTGACGGAGCACACTGCATGAAGAAATAATGTTGTGAAAATGCCCAAAACTGCCCAATATGAGGCTTGAAAAAAAACAAAAAACAAGACAAATGTGGAAGTTACACCGACCCCCGTTATCTATATTGGGATTTACACCTTTTGTCTTTTTTTCTTCACATATTTCTTCGTTGTTTAAATGGTTTCTAGATTAGCAACAGTGCCGCTCGGGTACAAAAATACATTATTGGATCTTTGGGTGTCATGCTTAATGTAGCCTCGAGCTGTTTCCTGAGAAGATCAACAAATGTCAACAGACTTATCAGACTTCACACGGCCTTCTCTGGAGCCTTAGACAGCTTTTTTACACACTCCTCAAACAAGTTCACACAAACTTTGATATATAAAAAATTGATGACCCTAATCTTTCACCCACCTTTTGGCCTCTAGCCCTTTCTTTTTATTGCACAGTCCATAAAGTGGCACAAAATGATTTACAGTGGCCCTGATTCAACTGTATCTTTAACCCTGGTTGGTATTCTACGTCTTTTTTTAGCCTTCCGTCTTCGATACGATTCGTAATATGCACATTCTCTTATAATGAACACAAATGATTAAAAACATATAAATGTATTCAATATTCAGTCAAATTGAATCCCATTTTTCCATTAGATTTCACCGCTTTTCTCTTCTTCGCGTTGTACCATGAACATTTTAAATAATCATTTTCACATCTCAAATGTTGAAATGAATGCTTTTAGGTGTTTTCTGGTCAAACAATTTCCACGAGTTTGGATTTGAGATGGTTTTGAGAGCGGCAGCCTTCAAAAAGCAGTTCATCACTGAGCGCTCATGAAAACAAAATGCCTGTGTTGGCTTATCGATTCGCAAGTGTGTCCCACACACAGGCTGTTTCCATCTGGTCTGCCAGCAGATAATCGATAAATAATTTTCTGGGAAACAACGGGACAGATCTGTGCTGGACGCGTCGTGTTTTTCTAGTGTGTTCCTGTTCCTGTGTCTGATGTTGTGTCATAATTGTAGCCCTCTGGCAGGTTAGGATAGACTGCACTTGCTTTGCTTTTATTTTGTGTTATTTTAAGATGATGCTATTTTCTGCTGAATATTTGATCATTTTCAGACTAAAAGTTGCTTTGTTGCCTTTTTTATAGCTACATTTTTTTCTGTTTTCTTTGCTTTCTTTGCCATCTAGTGGTCCCAAGTGGAATGTACCATTGCATCTTAGTCCAAACAACTCCAGAATGAAAACCGTTATAGTCTTGAAAATGTTATATACGCACAATGTGTTTGGGTAAATATGTGAAATTAGCTTGAGTGTGCTTAGCACCACTAGCAGCAGCCACTGCTGTTTCTTGCTGGTTAATATCGAAATGTTGGAGTTGAACAACTGTGCTCCGACAGCTCTGTAGCCCCGACTAGTGGCAGACGACTGCATGACGGTGAAGCAGCATTGTATATGAGTAAACCAATAATTGGTTCATACTACTTATAAACAAGTGGCCGACTAGCGAGGAGATTGAAATAGTTTTAAACAATCGGTTACAAGAGTAGCTTCACCTTTGTTGTCTCTCTGTGGGCTACTGAGTAATCAGCCGGTCCTTGAAGGTGTAGCTACTTGCAGCTTTAAGCGAAGAGCAATTAATTATAGCTGTAAACGCTCAACATCAAGTCTCCCAGCATGGCAGAAGAGCTCCATGCTGACTCCTTCTGGACCGCCACTACCATCCTCTGTGACCTTAACTGAGCCATAAAACACAGCTCAGCTCATTGAAAAAGTGTCTTGTTTCTTTTATGCCATCTTCAACTCTCCCTCTCCCGCACCTGCCATCCATCCACCTTGTGGCTGCTCTCCATTTTCCTCGAATATGAGTGTCTCTGCTGTGCTGGCAGCTTAAAAAAAAAAAAGAGGGACAGTGTGAACACACCCTGATGGGACCATTTGAGATTGATGAGCCAGTGACGTGCAGGCAGACCTTGACGTGTTGAAATGTACGAGCTGAGGCAGAAATAGGAATGTACTGGGTATCTGGGCCTTACACACACACACACACACACACACACACACACACACACTCACTCAGCCCTGACCTCCTTTGGCCAGATCATCTTTTCACAGTGAGTGTTGCACATGCTTGAATTTCAGAGTAACCCACAGAGGTAGTAAAACTGTGACAGGCTGGAATACTCTTATAATACCTACTGTATTAAATCTAAAATAGAAGGAAACAGAACATTTGTAAATGGAAGATTTTTTTTTCCTGCTTTCCGTCTTCACACTTGGATGTTTCTTTAAATAACCGCTAGATGCAAATTGTTGGTTTTTGAATTGGATTTTAATGGGAAACTACTGCGTGGAGAAAATGGTAATTGGACACATTGTTTGTAGGTGTTTGTGCCTAACAAATTCGAACAAATTTGAAATTGTAATCACAAATAATTGAAATCGTAGCGAGTCCCGCGTGTCGCAGGTTAGCCGAGTTAAAGACCACCTGTGAGTGAAAGCTTCTTTCAAACTGCTCAAGCTAGGCCCACAAACATATTGGCCTCAGCTGTTACTCATCAGCATTCCGCTGGCGGCTGATTGGCCTGTGTTGTCCTGATTGTCTGTCGTTCTAATGTGTCACACTGCCTGTTTTGATTGCACTTAGGCAATTTGCCATTCATGCAAGTGTTTTCTTCTTGGGGAAGGGTGCTTGAAAAATGGAGGGACTGGATGTGCGGTTTGAGACGTAAAATGGGAAGCCTGACATCTGCCAGCTCATCCTGTTACTCAACACAACTTTTCACTGGAGACTTGGATCAATCCTGGAGTTATTTTTAGTTTTCACATGTTTGGTTTTTTTTTCTATTTGCTTGGGAACACAATATTTCAGTTAGTGTCCTGTCTTTCCATTTCATATTGTGATACTTTAGATTCAGGACACGCTATCAACCTCCAGTGCTTTAGCTGCTTGTCGTTCCTGCCTAATAGATGACTGGTCTGCGAATCATTACAACCAAAGCTAAGCTGACTGCTGTTAAAAGTTCTGACTCGTCACAATGTCAAGAGTTTTGTTGATTGATTAAAGCTGATCTCTGTTTCCAGGGAAAATGTACATGGTGGTGCAGAGTTTATTTTAATAGGCAGTGTTTAGATGAACCGAGTCTGTCTTATTTCAAGAATGTAGACTGTGACATGGCCAAGGTATCGTTGTCTGGTAACTGGAACTGAAATTGAAATGTGATATTTTTGGTTTTTACCAGATTCTGCAGCTTAACCTTTTTCCTGATATAAATGGTGCTGTGGATGTTATTCCATGTCGGGGGCCTTTCTGTATGAAGTTTACATGTTTACCTCTTTGCTTGGTTACTCGTACAATTCAAAACATGCTTTTTAGGATAATCAAAAAGTCAATCACCATTTTGTGCATCCCTCCATATTTATGACTGACTACTTGCTCCCAAATAAAGTGTACAAATCTTAAAGATACAGTATGATTAATTGTAATTTTTACATTCCAAGGAAATACATTGAAGTCGGCAAGTAGCCAAGCTAACCATAGCCTCGTAAGTCTTGTAAAACTAAAAGCACCACTAGATGGTACAGTGAGACACTCTTCCATTGTTCCTTTATTCAGAAGAGAAACATCAAAACAGGGAAGTTGACAGATAGCAACAGCTTACTTTTAAACCTTTTATGGCACCAAAGCAGCATTCCTTTAACACAGGACCTTGAATGTGCCGTTTCTATTGGTAAATAACAGTTACAAAAAAGACAGTTTTTATCACATTAAGCTTGCCGTTTGTACTTTTTAAACCTTTAAATGTCTCATTAAGGCTTCTGTCACATATTAGATGTTGGTCTTTGTGTCAGTAAATAATGAAACGTAAACGTTATGTTCCAGTTTAGATTCTGTCTAATTTCAATTTATTTATTTTTGCTGACCTGTCACCTGTTGAAATTGGATAATGCGTTTTGGTACAATGTCAGAATGTAACATTAGGGCGAGTTTCTTTTCAAGTGTTTCTCAGCGGCAGGCCACATGTTGATTCATAGCGTTTGGCCTCCAACCCTTTGGAGCTTGGTTTTCTCGGACTTATCCACTCTCTTGTTTACACTTCAAACTGGTGTCGAGATTATTTAAGCTGCCGCTCGGATGCTGTGTTTTGCCAGCATTATTTTAATGTGCAGTCAAAACAAATGTGACTCTAAATCACATTGTGCTTGTGGTACCAGCTTATTCAACCGGTTCAGCAGCAGCAGCAGTGTGACCTATTGTGGCATCGCTCCTGTCATGCGTTAACAAGCACATTTCGCCTGCAGTAGACTGTCGTTCTGCACAAAATGAGACTCTTGGTATACCTCTGATGCAGTCTTGGCGTTGGTCATAGTTTCATTTCAATAGAAAGATGGTATCGTCGTCTCACTGCTATTAGGCAGAAACGCAATCCTAACCAGCAAAGCCTGTGCCGGGGTTGTTACATGAGCGCCTCCAGATGTGCAGCTTCAAGAGCTTGTGCCGTCACCACCTACTTAGAAAAAAAAAAAAAAATTCAACTGCCTCTCTGAAAGTTGCTGCCAAATGTGAAACGGTTTTAGCTGAAACAGCTTTTCACGTGAGCCGCTGTGTTTTGGGCTCGAGCCGTTTTTACATCTGTTAGGTGTAGATGCTTTAGCTTGCCAAAAAATAATCCATCAAAATCAGTCATAAATATCTTTTGTGCAAATCCAAGTTGTGAGAAAAGGCGTAGAAAGAAGTAAGCTGTCAATGTGTTGATTTATGTGTGACATACCTGCAAAATAATGCTAATTTGGAAGACGTTGATTCTTCAGCTAAGTGTTTGTTAAAGAAACTATAGAAGTTTTTCAGGATCTATCCAACTTGCATATCAGTGTATCAATTATGTGAAGCAGGTAGAAATTGGTCAGTAAGTAGCTACAATGGAGTGATCGGAGTCAATAGATTAATGTTAATAAAAAAAAAAGGAGATAAAAATGTGTCCCATTGATTAGAGCTATTGTTCTAATGTATTTTTGATGGACCAACTCATCAGATATCTACGTTGTGCCTGACGAGGATCATGAAGTCTTAGAAGACGTTTCAAATAGGCAAAGATCTGGGATTTTTATTTTTTTTTTTAAACCAGCTTCACATTGGAGGATCAATCCCAGTTTAAAATCGACATGTTAATTAGCCAGTAGGATGGCGTCCCTGATATTAAAAATCCATGTCTGACAGTGTGCAAATCCAGACACTCGCTGCAACATGGACGTGGGCAGATTTTTGCATAAAATCCCTTTGATACCCCACTTGTTCAGTGCAGGAGCCAGTTTTGTCAACAGGGTGTTTAAATACCGTTGCGTTGCCATTATCACTGCCGGAGCAGAAAGCAGCGCTGTACGTGAGATTATTGTAGTTATACAACCAGTTTCCATTTTAGTATTCCGTGTTTCTTTGCGGGAGCGACTGATGTGGTGGCGTCCTTGATGAGCAGTGTCCTGCTGCTTTCCATCAGCAGGATAGAAATGCAGTATTCACACGGCCAGTCATGCAAAGCATTACAAGAACTGAGTTTTGACCGAGTAACAAGATGAAATTGTGGTAATAAAATGTCATTTCAACAACATGAAGCTGAGATGTTTATCAGAGCTCTGACAGTTTTGATACTTAGCAGCTGGAGCCGAGTGTTTGACCTCCATTTGCATTTCTATTAACGATGCTCGGCTGCAGCAGCACTTAGTGTCTGCTTTGAAACCCCGGACCATCTTTCTAAATTCCAAACTATAAATTATCACATCAAACTCCAAAACACTAAATGGCTCGTTGATTTAAGCCTTTACTCGAGCCATAGGAAAACATGGGAACAATAATCACCATGATGGTGGAAACATTGACATCTTGACCTACTCTTGACCTGCTCCTTGTTCAATACACAGCAAAACATGTTCACGATTTATCGAAGACATCCAGCGTTCACCTAATGCTTGTCCTTGTGGCGTCCACCAACACTTCATGGAAATATAGTCGAGCGGAAAGAGACCAAAACAAAAGCGTAGAGGGTAGTATGCAGGTCATGTGACCTCTGCATGCTGACAGATTAGTCTATCCTTCAGGGACAAAAACATTTAGGAGTTTAGTTAACCCTTAAAACTCTGCTCGGGTCTCAGAACTTGCATACATGCAGTTTAGGATCTCTAAAACCAAAAACAGAACTTCATTGGGAATGTTATGAAGGAAAACTTCGAGTCTGTCCCTCGACCAATCATATCACTGGACTCTTTTATTTCAGAAGTGTGCAGCCAGAAGTAGATAACGGCCAACTTTGAAACAAGATAGTGACTAACCAGTTTCAAACAGAAAGGATGGCCAAAATAAAGATCAACCTCCACACACATTTACACACAGGATGCTTTGAACACCAGTGTTGTTTGTGAGTTTCTATGCTTTCAGTGCTTCCAGTCAGAAGCAGCCAAAGGGTTGAGATTGCAAATGCATCAACATACAGAACAAAAAGACGGACAAGAAAATAATGAAACTTTAAGGGTTAAGAGTTGCTATAATTAGAATTATAGCTGGATTTATTTATAGCAAAAAAAAAACAAAAACTTCAAATCTCGCATAATTTTAGGTCCCAAAGGACTTGTAGGTCCACAGCTGCTACTGAAAACGGAGCCAGCTCAAGGCCGAAAAGAAGAATGTTCAGTTCAAATCATTGTTTTGCAGTTCTTATATACTTGAAAGGTCATTGCACAGATTTTAGATTCATCTCTAAGTGATCTCACTTGCTTGGATGTGTATTGTCACTGTTCTTTCCAAGAAAGAAATGCTAACAATACCCACTGATTTTTTTTTTAAAAGACAAGACCTGACAGATTAAGCAGCAAACTGCACGTAGATCATTTGAAATCTAATATGTCCGGTGATGACGAGTGATTTGAGGGATATTTAACCGTTCAGGGCCAGACCAGTAGCCTGAGATTAGCTTTTACAATACTTTCTTTAGCTTTACAACTTGTGACCAATAGGTGCACTGTAACCGTGATGGAATTAAAAAATGGCACCCTGATGAAGTTAACCTTGTTTGGCTCGTCACGTTTACTCTTTAAACTTCTCGTCCAGCGAAGGAATTGGCGCTGCACAATATATTGTTTCAGCACAAACGTCGCAGTGTTTACATGTGAAAAAGATCTACTGCAGCACGAGCTGTGTCAAGTGCGGCCGTTTACCAGAAAAGTGTCGCGCTGCGGCTCCTTTTCTGCTTGAGCAAAAAAGAAAACCCTATTTCCTGTGATGAATTTACCAGAAACGTTTATCTGATGTGACTTATCTCCCTTTGATTTAGAAGTTTAATACAAGTGTTGTAAATAAAGCTATAGCTTAGAGGCCTCATTACTGTATGCATATATAATTACGGAGAGGTGTTTTTTAAATTTGGGATATTGAACTTGTTCAACCTGTACTCACCTCACAACAATTTGTGCAATATATACTGCTCAATACTTCCTCTTTGTTTTTGTGTGTGTGTAGAGTCAGTGTGCTTTCCTCATCGTCTCTGTGCTCACACATGCCTCTATAACTTGTTTTCACCTATTGAATGTTTTTATTACAACTTCTTTGCAGTTTTGTGGTCGTGCATCTGAGAAGATATTTCCTGTTTTGCCATAATATCCGCTCTTTATTGTCTGATTGACGGTGCATTTGAGCGACAAACACTGCTGAACTGTTGGCGCAAAAGGTCCCACTAAAATACAGCTCGTGAGACGACAGGTTTAACTCATTTGGAAAATGTTACTACACAAAGCAGCTGGTAAAACGGTTTTAGATTGGTTTCAGAATAAGTAACTTCCTCTTTACTCAGACTGCAGCAGTTCTTGTTAACGCATGCACTTATTATATATAAAAGTAATGGGACACAAAGGGTAAAACCAGCCAAGTCTATTGTGCAAAATGCAACAATTTACTGTAAGAAATACCAAAAAATGCCATGTTTTATATCTTGTACTGATCCTCTCCTGTTATGTGAAAACCACAACTTCTCTCTCCTCTTGGGCATGTGAAGGATGAGGCTTATTTTATCATTTTAATTCATTACACGTGAATTCATTTTTAAAAATGGATGTTTCAATCACGTCATTATTTGGCTCACTCTCATCTCTTTGTATCAGGATTTATTCAAAAGAGAAACGTACATCTGCAAGTTAGTTGTAAAGTACTTTTCCATTGGCGGTAGCTATACAGAATTCTTTTGGACTCACAGTTTGCTGAAAAACTCTGATCTCAGTCCATAGGCCATACATTTTTCGTCCTGAAGAACTTGTACTGCGTGTGGTTTCCACTGCACGTCCAGCCTGCTGTCGAGCTGCTGTGTCTTCAGTATTGGTGTTTTGTTTTAGATACGCTGCAGTAAATGGGTTGTCATATCATACCTGAATCAGGTGTTGATTGTAACATTGAAAATCTCCCAGTGCATGACATCTTTTTTTTTTTTTTTGGTCTGTGATTATCTGTCACAAGATTGCAGAGAAAAAGCGGGAGCTCGGTAGAAATCCTGTCGTATTACAGTCATCTAATGGCATCTGTTCCTAATTGCAGTGTTTGGGAGTAATCATGCTTCCTGTGTCTGTAATTTGAGGACACACCGTCATTTTTAAGATATTCAAAAGGTCAGTAATGAATAGTAACCCCTATAATCCCGTATGCTTTTTGTTCTAGAGCCATAATAATTCCCTCTCAGTGGAGGCTTATGCACAGGAAGAGATACAGTACGTCATGTGTAAGACACCACAACCTGTGGAGACCGTTAAAAATATTTATGAATTATTTACAGGGCAACTAAAAGGATTGGTAGAAACAATTATTTATCTTTAGTGCTCTATCTGTATTTCCTTTTAACCCCGGGCCTGATTCTGACTTATATACATGTGTGGTTTAGAAAATGGAACGTTATCACATCAGTGCTTCAACATTCAGGGGGATTAATTTTGGTTACTGCGGGGTCTCGTCTTACCGGTGACTTCAGTCACGTTTTGCTTGTGATTATAAGAATGATTTTGTTTCGGAAGGAAAACGATTTTACTTGGTCTGTCAGAATGACGGTAAGGTTTTCTGCTTTGAAACGGCGTCTTGTGTTTTTCTTTTTTTTTTAGCTTCATCTTTAGATGCTTTGTTTAATCAGAAATTTCTATCTGATCCCTCAGACGCCGTCTTGCTCTTCGCTCTTGTTCACAGCTTCTCGACTTTAATGGAAATATTTTGCTTCCTTTCGCTAAGCACCCTGAGGAATTTGTGCACTAATGCATCTGTATGCAAGGGGCAAAAATAGCTTCACATGAGGGGAAGCATCTCCATGTCAGACTGTATCTAACGGGCCCAGCCATCTTCCCTCACAGGGGGATGAAGACGGTTCCCTGTGAAGAAATAATAGGATTTTTTTTTTTTTTTCCCCCCTCTTTTCACAAACGCAAGTTACTGTGAAAGCTTGAGAGAAAACATTCTGGAAATGTTCAAACCAAAACTGGACATTATGTGTTCCTTTTTAAAAAAAAAAAATTTTTTTGAGGGGGGGGGGTATTTTGTGTCTATTTCTTCTTCGTGCACATGCAGTTTTTCTCCAGTTTCCTCCCCCTCAACCCCGAGTTGGATGAATGGTAAGAGGTGTAAGTCCTCAACAGTTATCGTGAGACCCTTTCCTGCAGATGTAATCCTCACAGGGTTATGAGATTATGACTGTGTGACATGGTTGATAAACTTGTGGACATACTACAAGCTTTTGGGGCATCACTGATGACATTTTGATCATTGCTGCATTTATTATTATTATTATCAGTTTAGTAATATAATTTCCGTTTATTATTACTCTTGGAGTTTTTAAAGTTTTAAGTGTTGATGAATGTCTTATAATGTTATTGCACTTTAATCTAATTTGCCGCAAAATCTGCATTATATCTTTTAAACGTGGTCTATGGAAATCTGCACTATCTCACTTTTAACGAGTGTATTCTGTTAAATCAATTTTATTTGTTTTAAATCTAATGATGTGATGTGTGCTGCGGACCTCTTGGCCAGCTCACCCTTGTAAAAAGAGATCTTGATCTCAATGGGGTTTTTTTTCCCGGTTAAATAAATAAATAAAAGTTACTTGCTTGTAGCAGCGGCCACATTGCGTACCGTCGCCAGACTGTTAGATTAGGTCACCGTTAATGATAACCCAGTGGTGATCGCCGTCTACCTTTCCATTCAATTAAAGATCATTGTTTTTAATACTGGATCATCAGTATTTCCACAATGGCTCATGAGCCATATTTGATAGAAGGTCTCGATAAGTTATTTTTCTGGACTAGTTACTATTGAAATGCGCCATCGTCTTCTCCTTCGTCTGTCAGCTTGTTTTCTTTGAGAGGTCACCACAGTAGATCAGCTGCCTTCTTCTCACTCAGTCCTCTCTTTTCTTTTACGGTTACACCACCCGTCTCCATGTCCTGCTCCATTATGTCCGTCTTCCTCTTCTCCTGTCATTTTTATTCCTTCACCACATGTCAACCCAACCTCTCTAGCTTCATCTCTAAACTGCTCAACCTCAGCTGTCCCTCTGATTTGTCCATTCTTAATCTTGTTCGTCCTGCTCTCTCCCAGTCCCCGACTCAACAATGTGACCGTCTCTAAAACATACATCAAAGCAGGTTTAGCTCCATCTCACCTTCTTTTTTCACTCTTGATGCTACCACACTTACCGGAGTTATATTCAGAGAAAATTAATTCACCTCACTAATGACTTGTAAGACAAAAACCGAGTTATTGCAAAAGATGTTATGCATTTAAATATTCCTCTTTTTTGAATTAAGCAAAGGAGTTGACCTTGGTTTTTAGAGATACACTTGAAGATTGAAGGGAAAGCACCGCTCAAAAGTATGTCTACGATAATGGAAAATAAAGAGTTTTTGATTTTCAGTAGAATTTCTACAATTGTCTTTAGTCATTCATAATTATCAAGAAAGACATTTCTTGAATAACTGATTTTCACATGTTGAAACAAATGATGACCAAAAATAATGTTGCATAGTGTGATTGTTCTGTATGAGCCTCTTCACATATATAAATATATTTGTTCATGGTAAGACCGACTCATGCAGCTTTAATGATTCAGAAGGTTTGTAACAAATAGCCTTGGAGGTCTTAAAGTAGCCTTCAGCTTCAAGAAAATGATAGATTTTAATTGTGCCAATAGGATGATTAACACAATCCCACAGTGGCGCTGCTGCATGTCATCGTCACACAGATGGAGACCAGGCTCACGTCTGTAATGCTAACTGTGGAGCTACAGCCACCGGCAGTCAACTTGGCACACAGGCTGCAAATAGGCCGATTTAAAAACATCTGCCCACCGACAGTGCTAATGCTCACCAGCTCATATGATCTGCCTGTCTGGTTGTGGCAACACAAATGGAAAGGGATGCATTTGTGAATTTACATGCAATCTAGTTTTTGTGGTCTCTATGAGGTTGCTAGGCAACCGACACAGACCTCCGGATGTTACTGCACCTGGCCGAAAGACGATCCGTGTTTCTTACACTTCAGTCTTTCATTAAACAAATGAAAGTCCAGTATGTTAATGAATGATATTAGGAAAAGCAAGTGGGTGGATTTCATTAAGAGCCCAATCCCACTTGCACTATGGGCAATTTAGATTCAACAAAGCTAGTAACAAGCATGTCTTTGGATTATGGGAAAAATATGAGAACTCGGAAGTTGAGAAGTTGAGTCCTATAAGACATGCATGTTCACCAACTGCTGTGAGACGTTCAATCTTTCTTTTTGGGAAATAGCTAAAATTTCTACTTGATACCAGAAATATCATTTGGTTATTGTGTCATTCATATACAATGCGCATGCTACAATGCTTCACCTCTGCAAGGTCTATTTTCACATAAACCTGGAGGTTACTTATTTGAGGAAGTTAATACATTTTGTAAAGTCTGAACACTGCACTGTGCAAGGACACAACAAGATAAGCTTTAGTGTGTATTTATTCAGGCCAATGCTGTGTAAACTCTTCATTTTGGATACACTTTTAAACAGAAGCTTCTGAATTAGAATGAGTTTTAAACGGTTGAAGCAAAGATTAGGATAACAGCACTGCTTGTCACAGCGCTACATGATTCTGTCTCCAAGACTTCTGTATGTACTTTTCCCAGCCTGAACAACCCTGTAGTCCCGAAGGCAGTTTGCTTCCCCTCGTCTACCACACACACCACTTGGAGGGGAGAAATGTGAGCCGGCCATGTGTCACGTTAACGACGCATTGAAGCTTTTTATCTCTCCCTGCAGTTTGGTATTCACCTTGCCCTTTCATTGTGGAATCCTTTGAGATTTGATACCTTGGAAAATTGGCATTAAAGCAAAAAAAAAAAGAAAAAAAAAAGAAAAAGTGTGTTAACAAGTGGTGTTGGTACAGTTACACTCGCATATTGAGTTCCCGCTGAGCAGCAGCTGGTGGTCTGGCCCGCAGAGTTCAGTTGCATAAGTACTTTGTCAGCTGTCAACACCAGTGGAACATTTTCACTACGTGTGAAGCTCATTGTAAATTTATTTGGGCTGTGCCTGACTGTGAGACCTCCCCTCTGTGTTGTGGGGTAACTCCTGCCCTGTTGCATAATCCCGCTCAATAAGAGAGTCTGCCCTGTAACTCTTCTTCCTCTGCCTGCTCTTTCTCACCCAGCAGCTGTGTGACAGCACTGCAAAGCCTTTATTTGGATGAATTAATTATTTGACTATTTGATGTGAGAAAATTGTGTAAAATGACACAAATAGCCCAACCTTCAGATTAAACTTGTAATAATCTCGATTAAAATACAATACATTTGAAAAGTCATTTTCTCCAAAATTTCATTATGAGATTAACTATTTAAGATTTCTTACATAGTGACTTAAAGATTTCACCCATTTTGGTCTGTTTGCTTATAAGTCATAACAGTTTGAAATATAGTGTCGTACAAGATGCCATGTAATTTCTTTAAGCTATTTATTCATAAAATGATGACAAAATTTTAAAACTGCTTGAAACATTTGTAAATCTTGATAGTGTAGAATTAATGAAATGACTTTACAGAAATTCTCCATTCTTTTGTATTTTTCAGATACATTTGTTATATTAATAATATTTCCAAGAGCCTTTACAATATTCTGATTTTAGCTGATTAATTCTGGATGTCATCCATCCCCAGTGACGGACTTTATACCAATTTCTGAATCACTTTAATTGTATTGGCTTGTGTGTATTTGGGAGAGTAACAGTTGATACTTAAATACTGTAACTCTCTCAGTAAAAGTGACATTTTACTGTGAACGTGTTCCCTTCAGAGAGTTGGAAAAAGCTCAAGAAGGAGCAGCATAATTCCAAACTTCAAACGTGTATTATATAGGATTACATGTAGAGAAGTGCAGCTAAGACATGTTAATTAAGACACTCATGGACGGTTCAGTGTCAACAGTTTTTCTTGGGCAGTGTCGACATTTGCGTAACCTCAGAAACTTCGGGGGGTATCTGGTCGTGGAGCTGTTGTAAATCACAGTAGCAGTGCATGCGGGGCTTCAGCTCCGTCCCACCTTTACCGTCTCGCTGCCGCTCCACTACGCCACAACATCGCTGTACAGTGTGTCACTGCATTTGTGGACGGCTGCCACATGCTGTTTATAGCTTAGCCGGGGTCAGTTTGACAGCTCTAATAACCCTGACCGCTCTCACTGTCTAATCCATACAAGGCTTTGCTATCAAAGCCGAGAAAGACAATGTCGCTCCATGTGACGAATACATTTGCCGTATTGCATGCGTCCGCCTGTTTGATTTTCGGTTGAGTTACAAAAGTAATATTATGTAATGAAAACTCGTCATCGCGACTTGTTTTGATGTGTTCTGAAACCCACTCAAGCAGGGTTTTGAATGAACCAAGGACACTAAATTTAAGAATAACCCCTAATACTTCTATTAGAATACGCAGCTCTATTTTTACTCTGCAAAACTAATTCAAAAGTGAATGAGTCATCAAGCTGCACACAAACATGAAAATGACCTATTCCATTTGAATCCAATTTAAACATCCAAGAAACCCACGTTGTGTGTGTCAAACATGTGACCTGCATCCTGAAACTAAATCCTCACCGCCTGCAAAAAAAAAAAAAATGTACACAAAACTTTAATTATTCAATAAAAGTAGAAGCTGTTTTTAATTTATTGACTTGGGATCTTGCCGTTTCACTGAGGGTAACAGATGTAACACAACACTGAGCCCCGAGGCAAGAGATGATGATGCTACCTTAGTGCCAGAGAAGCAGCTTTCACATCCAAGCCATACTGTGAGGGGGAACTGGTGAAAACCTGGATTTTGTGGCATCAAAGAAAATGCAATCTGCAAATGAAGGACATGGCTTATGAGCATTTTATTTTCTAAGTGGAGAAATAAAAACAAAAAATGCACAATGTTGCTATAGCACTCTGGTATAGCACTCTACTTGCAGATCCTTGATTTAGAAACATAATTCTTTGCAGTCAGTTTTTCACGTGATGTACAGTATATTTGCAATGTTGGTATTATATTCCAAAAACATGTTGGGCAGACCTTTTTTTTTTTTTTAATTTTGCCTGTCATGCTTTTGATAAAAGGTCCAATTACATGTAGACTTTTTCAGAATTGACATATTTCAATGCACTGAAACAAGGCAAGACCTCTGCAGTTGTCGTTATTTATATGTAAATATAACGAGTTATTATTTCAATTCACTTCCACCTGAGCCAAGATTACACTGAAGAGAAAAAAGCTTCCAGAGGTGATGATTTTCCCGCCTGCAGCTTGTGAGGTTCCAGGGTGGTAAGAGGAAAGAAAATTGGGATAAAACGGCACCAAACACTTTGATATCAGATGACACATAATCCACACACTATGAGAAACTATCTGAATGTGTAGAGTGAGAAAAGTAGAGAAACTCTAAAGGTCTGGTCTACCATCCCAAAATCTTAAGTGTCGTCAAATCTTCTTGATGCTGTATGTGGCTTCTGAAACAAAAAGAGTTTGGCAATGCTGATTCAGGACATTTCGTCTTCCAGGAACCAGGATTGGGGGAAACGCAGATGTGTATACGCCACCTCCCAGGGTTTCATTTGTGGAGTTGTTTCCACAGTGGTGTAAATCATTTTTCTTCTGTTGGTGACGGATTATTGGATTGTCCCCGTTTGTGTGTGTGTGTGTGTGTGTGTTTCCAGATGCCCCCTCCACCGAGCAGCAGGAGCTGTTCACGCAGAAACTCCAGCAGTGCTGCATGCTCTTTGACTTCTTTGACTCCGTGATGGACCTGAAAAGCAAGGAGATCAAGAGGGCCACCCTCAACGAGCTGGTGGACTACGTTTCCACCAACCGAGGCGTGCTGGTGGAGTCCACGTACCCAGAGATCACTAATATGGTGAGGATTGTTTTCCCCCTGGCTTCTTCAGGTTTCTTGGGTTTGTTTCACCTAGAATCGACTCGGCGGCTAATTCCAAGTTATTATTTAACGGCAGCGATCGCTCCTCTCTGTGACACTGCGTGGCGTCCTCTGTTGGTGAGCAAGATTAAAAAATGGAGGCTGCTCTCGTGTCTAGACAGTGTGTGATATGTCAGCAGCACGTGAGGTGCATGTTGCTCTCTTCAAGTTAAGAAAAAACAAACAAAATAACCCGACCACACAGGACACATGTTAAACACAGAGGACACATTGTAAACACAGGAAGAGGCTGATTATTGTTGGATTAGTTCAGTCACTGGCCTTGAAGATTAGCACTGCACACCAATTAAAGCTCATCTCACACACTTTTCAATCTTTCTCTCCCTTATAATGATTGAATCTGGGTGGAATGTGAAATTTGTGATTCTTGTGTTGTCTTCAAATTGGAATTGAAGCTAGAAGTTGGAACATTTACTCTAATCTCATGGTTTTCAAAGCTCAATTTACGTCGAGTTTATTTGAGAGAAATTGAATATGTGCAACGAGCTTTTTGAGGTAACCATATCATTAACAGCTATGACAGTTGCATACTATATATAGAAATGTTGTATATTATAAGGTGAAAAATGTTAGAATCGCCACCATTTTACCCAAAACTGCTACTCGGTATGAAACGCTGTCTTCACCTATAGTCAGCTGGGAAACCACCAAAATATAAAAAGAAAAAAAAAATGGATAAAGCTGCACTGAAGACGGCTGGTGTGTTGAAGCATCCTGCATCTGATTCCAGCTGGCTATGAGTGAAAGGCAAGGTAAAGCCTTAACACTCGTTTTGTAATAAACAAAGTGTGATTAATGTAACTTAATGAGGCGATATCTGCAGGTAAACATCGGCGAGCGTCGGGCACGTCTGGCTCCAGTTTGATTAACTGTCCTGTTACACAACCGTGTGTCTTGACAACCAATGCAGCGCCGCGCAGCGCCTCTCTGGCCTTCATGGTATAGATGGGTGTTCAGAGCAGGTGCCCTGTGCAGCCTAGTTTCCTCCCACAGCACAATAATGACTCATGTGCAGCATTTAGAACACAACAGTGAGGCCTGTAGTCAGGGCTGCAGTGATTCACTCCACACTGCAGATTATCATGATGGATACCAGCGAGCACATCCACAGCTGAGTCAAGGAGTCCTCAGATTACTAATGGACTGTAGGCTGTAATTCATGTTCTGCCTTGCAGCCATTGATTTAGGATCTGGTTTGTCACTCAATATTGACCTAATGGTGTCCGGTCGAATTTAATTGCTTAAAGTACCTGAACCTGCTTTTGTGAGCAAAAGAGAGAGTTTTGGATGTTGTGACTTGTTATACTCCTGCACCAAGTCGCTTGCACTCTCATGATCATCCTGAGCTACACCCGGGGTGTGTGCTACAGATTGAAATTAAGATGGGGGTTTTTTTCCCCAAGTATGTAAATTTTTTTCACACTTGTACAGTTGATTTACAGCCATATTCACAATTAGTTCCAGTTTACTCGACAACGAGCGGAACCGCAAAACTTTCTCCACTTTTGGGGTGGTTCGTTTACTCAACATCGTTTTTCAGATCCACGGCACCTGTGACTTTTTTGCTGGCTACCAAGGTGGAGCTTTTCTTTCACAGTGCCCTCCTCTGGCCTGGCGTACTAACTTCGTTGCAGTGTAAACGCAACACTTCTATTTTGTTTGAGGTCAAGTTGTTGTCACGTGAAACGCTGTCATGTAAATGGGACCTTAGTTGTGTCAGCCCATGCTCTGTGTGAAACTTCCACCTTGGATTATTAAAGTGTTTCAATGGTTGATGCCTCACTTCATCATAAACAACAAGGTACAGGGTTGTACTTGTGCTGCAAGTTAAACATTATACAGAAATGTTTTTGAGTATTGCGATTAAGTTGTTATCTTTGTGCTTTGTCGTTTGTATTTTCAAGTAACAGTGCTCTTTATCTTCTTATACAAAGTTTTAACCAGACTCAACCCAAATACAATTCCCACCTTTTATTAGTTTACTTTTATCTGTTGCCAACATGATGTTGTGTCGATAAACACAAGTGAAATACTATCCATTGTCAACACAATCTTGTTCAGCAGGGCTTTATGTTGACATGCAGAGTGTAAATGTACAGTGCACGGAAACATCTAATATATAATTTATTTGCTATATGTATGACATGAATGTTGATACCTGAATGATATATTTTGCCTTGTCTTGTGCAGCCATTGATTGTATCAAAAAAAGTGCCTGTGTTTATATTTTTCCACAAGGCTATATATGCCTTTTTGTGGTTTTTTTGATACACTTTTTAAAATGTGCTTTGAATAGTTATTTTATACTTCTAATTGGAACCAAATGAATATCCACCCGCAGTTCAACCTAATGAGGTTAAATGTAGTTTTATGACGTGCGATGGTGTAGAAATGTGACTCCAGCACATCATCACCGGTCTTTGTTCATAACTTTGTTTCCCCGTGCTGTGTGATAAAGAGGAACACGAGTTAAGCTTAGCAGCAATCCCGGTTTAGAGGGAAGCGTCTGCACTACAGACGGGCCGCTGAATGAGGTTAGACAAATAGCAGCTGCACTTTCAGAAAGCTGGGTTGATAATAGCTCTCCCGGATACTCCATGCTTGGCATCACATGATAATGAAGAGGTGAGCGTTTAAAGTGCTGCCCATTATTCTGCTGCAGCGAGGGCCGCTTTGATCACCGAGGTTGTGTTAGGAGTACAAACACTGAGGTTTCTCATCTTCTTGAAAGGGAGGTTTTGCCTCTTTCGCCAACGTTATAATTAGTGTTACTGGCATATTATGGGAAATCACTTCTGTCAGGCGGTTTGTAATGAATTCTTTCAATTCTGTGCCAGGGGATAAGTGGAAAGACTGCAGGTTTTCACTGACAAGCAGCCATGAGACACCCATCTCTCCCTCCCCAAAAGAAAAAAAAGCGAAATCAAATTCCCACCTTTTTTCCCCTTTGCAGCACTTTCTCTGCGTACTCGCCATTGTTAATGTTTTTAGCAAATCATTCTCTGCACTTGTGAATGGTTTCATTAAAAAAAACAGCACCCACTAGTGGCCTAACATAAAACCTACACTGTTTTCAGCATGTCTGCCGTTTCCATGGAAGTGAGCATCGTTTTAAAAAACGTTGCTGTGTAAACGGGAAATTTTTCTGAAACGAAAACGCAAAATCGATGTTTTCACTTGAAACATTGTGTAAATGGGGCCCTAAGTCTGTGACTTCCACTGGTGGTGATCTTTTCATCTTTGATTGGCCGAATGGCCATATTTCAGCTCTGTGTCATCACTTTCAAATAAATGTGATAACCGTCAGACAGAAACGTGTACTTTTGCTACAGTTTATATACATACAATTTATGTAGCTACAATTTATGTACATATGTACAAAACAGGTACATATGTACATAAATTGTAGCAACATTTTCACAAAATGGCAGGGATGTTCCTGGTGATCATTTTCTCAGTTGACAAAAGGAAACTTTCAGCTCAGACGAGTTTACTAGTTTATGAAACAAAAAAAGGTAAACACTTGAGATTCACAAAAATTTAAGATTGACTTAAAACAATATTCAGGACAAGTTTTCATGTGTATTGAGAACCATTTGAAACCTTTAATCACGGGCTTCAGCAACATTTCAAAACCAACACAGGCACGTTGCATTATCCATTATTATGGGAATGACCAATTTGCATCCCAGTACAGTATATCCAGGATTCACATGTCAGAAATGGAGCTTGCGAGATCCGTGTTGAGATCAGCTATTATTGTCTCAAACTAGGAAAGTGCGGTGAGTCAACATGGAAATATCATATTCAGTGTTCTTATCATTGTATTCATATTTCTTCCAATAGCACCTCGGAGTGAGGCTAATTTATTTTCCAAGGTTTCTAAGGAGTGCCCTATAAGAGGTTAAGCGTCTCGCTGAATATCTCCTCTGGCATCCCAGCGTGTAATCTGAGCCGTCTGGCTCCAGCTTAACCACTCACGTGCCTCACATCAGGAAAAGTTAGCAGAAGTTATCCGTCCATCGCTGCCTCGGTGAGTGCTCGCTTCGCAGATGATGTGAGGGCAGTGGCAAGATTACTTGGCTTTTAGTGTGTTTAATAAACCAGTAAGATGACAGAATGTATCCATATTGTGTGTTGATAGTCACAGTCTCGTACGATTCTGAGAAATGATCAGTGCAGTGATTTTTGTGTGTTTATTAACAGGGAGAGATGACTCAGAGTTAGTAATTTACACAATCGGCACTCTTAGACTTAGAACTTAGAACTAAATCTTTGACTCTCCTAGCTTTGCTGGCAGACGGCGCTGTACCAGAATGATGGCTCGCCCTTTTGTTTTGTTGTTCCAACAACTATATACTAAATGGTAAATGCCTTTTCACTGCTTGAGCAGCCTCCAAAGCAGGTAGAAATAGGGGAATACACAGTCTGTGTGTTTCACTCATGGCAAAATGTGGGATTTAGAAGTAAAGCCTACCGACTCAGGGGGAGGTCACGACGTCAAGTTTAAGAAACGGAAAACCAAAGTAGTTCGATCCAAAAAAATTCTCAGATGGCTTTAAAGTCCAAAAAGGAAATTACTCTCTACAAAGTGTGCAGTCAACAGGTTGTTACTGTTTGGCTGAAGAATGGATTTGTTTTGTTCTTTTTTTTTTTTCTTCTTCTTTTCGTCCTTATGGCCGTGAATGAGTTTGAACTCTATTATTGCCAGATGGTGTTTTCATCAGCTGTGTAACAGCTGCACTACAGTGTCAGACTTCAGGAAAGGACCCGAGCAGGCAAATAACAGCTCACCACAGTACCAGCGGTGGTCTGAAGGGCTCATTCATCCTTAAAGGGGAGGGGCGACAGGAGCATGAGACCAGGCTTCCTCTCATTTCTTTCAGCTAATAGAGATAAGACCAAAATAGTCATGTGAAAATGTAATCATGTCACAGCAGACTCAACATTGGTACTTAGTCTCTGGAGACGAATGTGTAACGTCACAATTTAACCTCCAGTGTAAGTGGATGGGTTCAGAAGAACCTTTGTAACAAGTCTCGCTAAACCTGAAGAGAAAAGCTGGAGCTTTACAAGTCTTGTGATGTTACTGAAAAACTTCATTAGAGGAGTTTAACACAGACTGGAATTACACTTTGACCCTGAATCTGAAAGAAAATGCTGTTATAGAAAACAATTGTGGAGAGTTTATTACTTGAATATTCACATTTGCAAACCTTTTTAATTCAGTGATTTCTTTTTTCCTCAAAGGTCAAGAGATCATGAAAGTAGAAAATCTGCTTCTTTTTTTTTCCATCACAAAATTGAGCTCATATTTTAGGTTTTTGTTTAATATTGCAGCCCTAACTATGTCAGACTTCTAAAGGCATTGAAATGTCAACATTTCTGTGTAATTTACAGAATGTTTGGTACAGTTTTACCCCATGGGACTGCAGATGGAAATGAGCTCTGAGCTAAATCTGGCAATATTTACAGCACTTATTTGTCTGTTCATTAATATGCACTGTCCCATTCAAATAAATGAAATGAGGTAATGAGGACGATGAGGCATTGCTTCAAGAGTCCACATACTCATACAAGTTGGGAACAGCTTTCTTTAAGTTTTATTAATATTTGTATGATCTCAGTTTGTGCAGCATGAATCATCTGTTCCTCTTCTCTTCTGTTTTATCCTCACTATCTTACAGCTGCTTGACGATCCCAGCTTATCCTCGGCACACACAGATTACATTCCGGGATCTACATTAAAGGGAAATACACTCAAATTACAGGCAATTTGTACCTGAAGAAAACCTTGGAATGCACAGGGAGAATATGCAAACTCTGCACAGACAGGCCACC